>WEIT01038540.1:229609-241411 GCA_013389985.1 Dryoscopus gambensis | reverse complement strand
CCGCGCTGGCGGCGGCCCGGGAGGACGAGGAGGAGAAGGAGCTGCGGCAGCGGTTCATGGCGCCGCCGGTGAGCGGGCTGCGGGAGCTGCGGCGGCGGCGGCGGGAGCTGCGGAGCCGCATGGAGCTGCTCATCATGGAGACGCAGGCGGAGGTGTGTCGCGCCCTGACCGCCTTGGACCCCGGCGCCTCCTTCGCCGTTGACAGCTGGGAAAGGAAGGAAGGTACGGGGGAGCCGCGGGGGAGACCGCGGACACCGGCACCCCGGGCTCGGTCACCCCTCGGTGACCCTGACCTGGAGCCTGGCTTTGGCAGGCGGAGGCGGCATCAGCTGCGTGCTGCAGGATGGCGAGGTCTTCGAGAAGGCGGGTGTGAACGTGTCCGTCGTGTCCGGGCTCCTGTCCGAGGAGGCAGCGCGGCAGATGCGGAGCAGGGGGAAGTCTCTGAAGGCCAAGGACGGTAAGGCGTCCAGCGGGCAGTTCGGATAGGGAACCAGGACCTGCTCACCTGAGTATTCCCGTGCAGGTACTCTGAAAGCAATCTGGTTTTTGAGCAGAACGTGAGCAAGGCCAGACTGATCAAAACTCAAAGGTTTTCATTTGTATCAGTGATTTCTAATCAGTAAGCCTGACAGGTGGGCTTTCATATCCCTAAAAAGCCAGGTACGGGAGTACTTCTCCCTCCGTCTTGCTGCTATAAGGAATGTATTGTAGGCACAAGTGGTTTCTCAATAATGATGATGTAGCTCAACAGTGAAACAGTGCAGGCAGGAATTATGTTCCAAAGAGGTGGAGGGAGAAAACCAACACCTGAAGGCTAAAGAGCACTCAACGTGCATTTGTGTAGCAAAGGGTAATTCTGAGGACTTGGGGTGGTAGAAAGCCTTAGCAGTGCCTTATGTTTTAAGTGTCTTCATATAGTGGGTTCTCCAAAGTCTTGTCACATTTTAGAACAAATACCGAAGAAGGAGCTTAGTTAGGTGCACAGAACTGTATGGATGAGAAGTAAATTGCCTACTGATTAATAATTATGGTGATCCAACATGAGACATTTTCCTGTTGTGGCTTGGAGCCTAAGGGAAAATAGGGATGTTCCTTAAATGATAACAAATGAAGTTTATTGAAAAACTGAAGGGCGTTCTCTGTGCATCTTTTTATCTAGGGAAGCTGCCTTTTTGTGCCATGGGTGTGAGCTCTGTAATTCATCCAAAGAACCCTCATGTTCCAACCATGCACTTCAACTACAGATACTTTGAAATTGAAGAAGCAGACGGTAAGGATTATAATCCACTGAGGAATGTATGAAATGTGTGACTCCGCACAAAAGAAGTGTGAATGCATAGCTGGGGTAGGAGATCAAGAACCAGTGCAGGTTTGCTCCCAGCTGTGCCAAGAGTCACCAGCCCATCTTGTGAAACTGCCATCCTATAGTCAGGGTCAGTGGTCCAAAATCGTTTTCACTCCTCTGAAGTTTGTTTCATCTTTACCTGAAGTCACTGATCATCACGCTACCTTGTAGTCAAATCTTTCACTGTTGAAGTTTAGGGACACCGCTGAAAAATGATCTTGTTTTGTATTGTAAAAGTAGTTGTTATTTCTTGGTGAACCACTAGCAACGTGTTGCTGTTCAGAAGTTTAAAAGAAAAATGTTGCTGCTTGCCTCTGCTATAGGAACTAAACAGTGGTGGTTTGGTGGTGGGACTGACCTCACTCCAGCTTACCTGAATGAAGAGGATGCCGTTCATTTTCACAAGACTCTGAAAGAAGCCTGTGACAAGCATGATCCGAAGCTGTATCCCAAGTACAAGAAATGGTACGTGGGGGGAGATGTGCTTGGGGGAGCAGAAAGCGGCACTGGCTGTTGGCAGTTAAGTGTATGCTAGGAACTGTGGGTTCTGCTGCCTTTTGAAAACTATCAGAAAGCCCCTAATGAAAATCAGAAATTGGGAAAAAATGTTATCTAAAGAAATATCTTATTTACAGAATCCTGGATTTTTCAAAGCAGAGGGCTGACAACTAGGATCATAAGTCTATAGCCCAAAGGAAAACCAAGCTGACTCTTCAAGATTTTGTTGCAGTAGGCAGCATAAAATTCCTTTTAGCCTCTAGTGTTAAACTAGGACAAGACTTCTGCCCCATGGAATTGTACAAAATCTGTTTACGGTGAACTCATGGTAAATGTGCATGATTCAGTGTGAGCTCTTGGCCCATGACTGCGGTTCTGAAAATCCCACTTCTGTTTTTCTGCCTTCAGTCTGACCTTCATGGCCTTTTTTTTCTTTTTTTCCTAGTTTCCAGGTAAGTGCAGGACCATGTCCTTAGTGTAGAAGCTCATAATTTGATGAAGCTGTGTTTTTTTTCCCTGGTGACACATTCACTGGGCATTCAACAGCATATTTTCTAAGATGCAAACTTTCAATGTTCTTCTTGAGCTGAGAGATACAAGTGATGGGATCCTCCAGTATTAAGTGGGAACTTGCTGCTCTGTGTCTGATAATCCTATCTGCCACAAGCTGTGTATGCAGGAAGGTGGGGGTACCCTTTTGTAAGCTACTAGGTCTTGTCTGAGGACAGGAGATAAAGTGGGTGTTATAGTTTGGGTGGCAACCACTTAGTAGAGAGACACATCTTAGAGCCCTAAGATTAGAGTCTTGTTCTCTGAGGATTTTTTGTATGGTAGAGAATCTGCCTTAATAGTCAGGTTCTTTGCAACCTAAGTAGGCTAGCAATGCCAGCTGCAGGGGGTAGGAGACTTTTCCCCACTTTTTGTAAAGGTAAAAGATGTTACCTTTACCATGTTGTCTACCTGATGTAGGTTTAAGATTTTTGTCAGGCTTATTCTCTTTTATGTTTCTGACTCAGCGTTTTTCCTAACTTTTCCTGCTGTCATAAAATAAAAACCACTGATCATCCTAGTGAATAAAAAATAGCATAGGTTATCTGTTACATCTCCGTGTCTCTCGTTGCGGCCATGCTATATATAATGCTTGAGAACGATTGTGGATGTATGGAAAACTAGTCCTAAAGGAAGGCGAGGTTTTCTTGATGTTGATGGTTTCTGCTTCCTATTTCCTTTTGCTTTCTCCTCCATGTGAAGACTTGCATGCCCAAGCAAGGAGTTATAAGCAAGATAAGAGTTAAGTCAGTTAAGTTACAGTAATTTTATAACTAAATACTCCCCATAAATACAAAGGAGATTAATTGCTTTCATATTGTAGGATAAGCTGCCCTTACTCATTTATAAACTTAAACATGAGTCATGAAAAGCCACTCCTCTAATGACTCAGTCTTCCAAGTTTTAACTATTAAGAAGCCTTTTCCCAAGGAAGGGAACTGTGACAGTTGCTTTCTTATCTGGTCTTGGTGCCTTAGATTACCTTTGTTGTGATGAAGAAAATTCTTTTACTTGAATAGCAGAGAGAATAAAGAGATTCTCTTCCAAGTTTGAGTTCATATGAAAGCTGTCCAAATAATTTGGGAACTACATATAATGCAGGGAATGAAATCTATCAAGAGCCCTTAGTTTTGAAAGTTTTGAAATCAGATGTCCCTGTTCCAAGTAGGATATGGATTGGATCAATCCACATGAATGCATCTGCCATGGTGTTCAGCAACTGTGTGGTGATGTGTCACTTTACAGAGCCCACTTAATCAGAGCTTTTACTGCAAGTGACACGGGAGTGCTTTCTAGGTGGTTCTGCACCATCCTGGTTCTCGGAGGTCAGTGAAGCAGTGGGCCAGCCAGCCCTGCAGGAACTGACTTGTGGTCAGTATTTCACTGGTGCTGTCCTGCACCATGCAGCTGTTTGGAGTTCTGTTCATTTCTTTGAATACTGTGGACCATATTAGTAACCATCTGATGCTTCTTCTAGGTGTGATGACTACTTCTATATCAAGCACCGTGGCGAGCGAAGAGGGATTGGAGGCATATTCTTTGATGATATGGACTCTCCCTCCAAGGAGGAAGTATTCGAGTTTGTAAAGAGTTGTGCCAAAGCTGTCGTGCCTTGTTACATTCCCATTGTGAAAAAGCACCGCCATGACTCCTTCACACCAGAGGAAAAGCTATGGCAACAGCTTCGAAGAGGACGGTGAGTACTGAAGGAACAAAAGTATACACAGGAGGTGGACTGTGCTGGCAAGAAAAAAATATGAGCTAGTTCTTTATGGTTACAGGTTTATGTCCTGTTCTGTGGGCCAAAAAAGCTCACCAAGAGTTTCAGCATTTTTGTGCATAGAACTAATTCTGAAATCCAATGCTAGATTGCTAAAGAGGGTGCAAAGAAGGCATTTCCCACTCTCCCATGTTGCAACACAAGCAACCCAAACAAAACGCCACAGTTTCTTTCCAACTCCTTCAAAAATCAAGAGAAGCTTCTGCTGTGTAACAGGCAGAGGGGTGTGGGTGTGCTTGGTGTCCTGAATCCTGCCCTCTCCTGCAGCCCAGAGGTATTGGGTATAGGGCTGCCCTGTCACATGAGGAGCTAAGGATGAGGGAATGGTACTTCCTATTCAGTAATGAAGCAAAACCCCAGAAAGTCAGGAAATAACTGTACTTTAGTACTTTCAGCTCCTTACATACATATTTATTCCATCTGATCTTGGCATTGAAATTCCTGTAAAGGAATGAAGGATTCCTGTAAAGGAATACAGAAAGTTGGATTTTTTTATTTTGGCATGGTCCAAGGTTACTGTAAAAGACTTCAGAGGATTCTTGTTAATGTGACCAACTGTAAATGCTGTAAAAGCTTAAGTACACTGGTCAGTACAGATGTACTCTGTTCTCCACGCCCTGTGATTGTGTGAGCATATGGAGAAATGAGATTACACGTGCTTTGTGCTTAACTGAGTCTTCAGTTTCTGCCTGTCCTGCAGAGAAATCTGTGAGACTGGCATGGAAAAGGTGTAAGCACTCAAGTTCAGATCACTGGCCTGCAGCCGTTGGTCAGATAAGCAGGTGTCCTTAATTTGGTGAGACTGCTCCTGGGAACACTGGGCTTTCAGGATCCAGTCTGTTGATGGGATTTAGCAAACCTGCAAAGTTTAAAAGGGACAGTAGGTTTTCTAAGTTGCAGCCAGGACCAGCTTTTGAGGCCTGCCTATTTTTCTGCATCTGTTTGCAGGTTATTCGTCTATGTAAAGCTTTCCATTTCTGCAAGTAGATAAGAGCTTTTCCCTTCCTGAATCTTTAAGTGCAAAAAACCTGTGTACTGGATATTAAGATAATCCCTGATGGATTGTCACAGCTTTCTTCCTATGCTGGGAGCAGAAAATGGCGTATTTCATCACTTACAAGTCCCAGCCAGCACTCTGAAGCTATCTGACTTCTGCTGCTTTCCAGATCTCCTCAAGAAACAGAAAATACTTCTCTGACTTTGCTGCTTTTGTGTCCTTCAGCACGGAGGACTGCACAGCAGAATTTTTCCTCTGGTTATTTTCAGTACCTTTAAGGCCCCTCTTTATGTCTGCCACCCCCACAAAGAAGAGAATAACCAAGGCAAACATGGTGTTGAGCTTGCCAGCAGGGCTGAGGCCTGGGAGAAGTATAGTACAGCACAGGAGCCTGCAGAATGCTCTCCTTTGAACAGTCTGTCTGCTCCAGTCTCTTAGCTGAGGTCGCTTCTCCCTGAGCTCTGTGGATTGACAGGGCCATACCTGCATTCCTACACAGAGGATGCTAAAGAACAGTTGACCCCAACACAGCAGAAAAGACAGGCTGGTTTTGTTTGAGGTCTGCCAGTGGAAGAAAGCACAACCAACTTCTGCTAATAAACTTGGGTTTTTTTCTGTTGCATCTCTTCATTCCCATAGGTATGTAGAGTTCAACTTGGTTTATGACAGAGGTACAAAGTTTGGCCTCCTGACACCAGGATCAAGAATCGAAAGCATTCTCATGTCTCTGCCACTGACTGCAAGGTAAGGGTGTAGTTATGTGGGGTTGCAGTAGGCACTGTTCTTAGTAAAATACTTCATAGCATTAAATCAAAGGTCTCTCCTAGTGTCCAGTGTCTTTTAGCAGTGGCGAGTTCATGCCTGATACTAGAACTGGACAAGTACAGTTCTCTATTCTGCAAATGCAGATGCTTCTCTGGTCTACTGCACTCACCTAGGTGCCAGTAGTGTGGCATAGAGATTTTCTGGCAAAAAAACATATGGTTTTTGTGCTTAGTTCCTCTTGATAAACTTCTCCTTGCTTCATGGGTTTTTGTTTAGTAGCTCTTAGAAACCATGAGAGCTTCTGGCAGTCCTGACAAATGTGTGGCAAGGAGTTCCACAGGTTAACTCTGTGTTGTATGAAAAAGCACCTCTGTTTTCCACTTCAATCTGATGACTTCATCTGACTTTTCACTGAGTAACATGATTTTCTTCCTGTTCATTTTCTCCATAACAGTTTTTATTTTACAGGCTTCTGGGGTTTTTTCACTGTCTGTTTTCCAGGCTGACAAGTCCTGCTCTTTTTAGTCTTTGTACAGTTGCTGTTTCATACTCTGGCCACTTTCTCTTGGCTTAACTTTTCTGTGCCCCTTCTGAACTGGAGATAAGGAATAGACAACGTAAGCTGTGTATTTGTATCCAAGATGCAGATGCACTGCTGACTCATACAATGGCATAATGATGTTTTAATTAATTTTTCTTTCATACTCCTAATATTCTGTTTGCTGGTTTTGACTGCTGTTCAGCATTGAGCTGGCTTCTTCATAGAACTGTTACAACGCCAAGGTCTTTCCTGGGCAATAAAATTAACTCAATCTGTATGCACATTTTTTCTGTGTCCATCACTTCACATCAGTCAGCAGCGAATTTCACCTGCCATTTTATTGCTCAGTTGCTTCGCTCAATACTGTTTTTAACTGCCCTTTTAGGTTTTAACCCATCTTGCTTACTCTTGCAACACCAGCAAATTCTGCCATTTACTTCCTGCTTTCATGTTACTTTGGGGTATGCTGAGTAGTACAGACCCTATAATGAACTCCATCAAGTTCACTAGTGACCTCCCTCTGCTAGGAAAACTGCCTGCTACCCCATAACCATGAAGGCAGTGCTGTTCTCACCACATACCTTCATCCCACTGACACCACCAGATGTGTCCCTGACCTGGTGGTGTAGCATGCTCCTATGTTTCGATTTCATTTCTGGGATTGTCTGGGTTTGCTCTTTTTCATCAATGTCACTAGCTCACTTCACAGCATGAATGGGTCATTCCAAGGGGAAAAACGGAAAGAGGATGTTCCCATCTTCTGTGACTGCTGACACTTTCCTTTCTCTGTTGCGCCTCTTTCAATTGCCTTTTCAATGAAAAAAAGGGATCTTTCACTACCTTTGTTTTTAAAACCAAGATTCAGCAAAGACTTGTAGAGCTTCTAGTTCAGATTCTGGAAAAAGGTCTTGTGTCCTCACTGTCAAAATTCTGTGCGTTCCTTCTCTTATTCATCTTCCTTGTGATACTAGTGTGTCACAAGAGACTGCTGAAAGATTTTTGCAAATAAGCCTGCATGCTTTGTGGGGAATGGGGCACTGCTCTTTTCTTTTTTCCTTGTCCTTCCAGCCTTTTCAGAAGTTGGTAAAAGATAAAGCTAACATTTCTCCCTTCTCCTCCAGTGACATTATTATTTGTTTTTACTGAACAAAGGAACTTGTGATTTGTAACCATATCTGTCACCTGAGCCAAGAGTATCAACTGTGTATGTAGCTTTTCATCCTTAGAAAAGGCAACTCCAGCCCAAACAGAGGCTGGTGCAGAAGACGGGGCTGCCAGCTGGGCTGAGTGAGTTTCCCCTCTCCCTGCAGGTGGGAGTACATGCACACCCCACCAGAGAGCTCCAAAGAAGCAGAAATCCTGGAAGTTCTGCGAAATCCCAAAGACTGGGTGCACTGACATGGATCATTAAGAGAAGATGGATTGCTTGCACTGAGCCATTCTGGGAGAACAGGAATGCCTGCAAACCAGCCCATTCAAACTGCTGTTGCGTGGTGTTTCAGTGTGTCTATTTATACTCTTACCTCGTGCCTTAATTATGCTTAGACTTGTTAGAACTTGCAAATTTGTGAACTCATTCTTTTAGATTGATGGGCTAATGTTGTCACCCTGTCGCTGTTGCCTTGTGAAGGACTGGTGAAGGCCTCACAGGGCTGCTCTGCATGCTTTAGAACTTCCTCAGCTGACTTGGTTGACTGCAAAATGGCAAACTACTGTGATGTGTTCAGGGAAATGAAAGCATTATCTGTGCCTAAATAGGCCTGCTTACCCTTATAAAATGTTGGGATACTTAAAAATATTTTTTAAAATAATAAAGGGAATATTTGATATGATTTTAAGCCTTAAACTGTGCTTTCAGAAAGCTGTGGGAAAGGTGATACTTAATCACATTTATTTTGATGCTGTTCTATTGATTGCAGAGGGGGGAAAATGGTTTAAGATGTGCTGCAGCAGCATGACTTGGCTGATCAGGGTCTGGGAGAATGTGGGTTGAGGTCCTAGTGTTAACTCATGAGAACAGAAGGACGGCTGTCAATCTGGGGAGAAAATCAGCACTGGGCATCTGTGCTGCGATCATGACAGCAGAACAATGCTGGCTGGACCAGCTCCATTGCCAAGGAGGTCGCTGGTGGCTCAGGACGCTGCTGGGCGTTGACCGAAGGCATCCACCTATCCCTTCACACTGCTCCCAGCTTTGACCTGATAGTCGTGTCTCCCAGCATGAACTTCTTCGAGCACCCCGTAGGGAAAAACAAGTAGGGGGCGGGTTCCATTTCCCCCCTCTCTCGAGGAAAAAAAACTTCCGACTCCTCCCCGTCGGGGAATCGAACCCCGGTCTCCCGCGTGACAGGCGGGGATACTAACCACTATACTAACGAGGAGTGAGATGAGTAGCTCCTCTCTCCCCGCCGCCACGTGGTACCACCTCACCTGCCGCGGTTCCTCCCGTGCGGGTGACGGCCGGCCTGGCCCCGTGCCCAGGCAGGGTGAGGCGAGGTGCCGGCCCGGCTCGCTGCCCCCCATGACCGCCCACGTGAGGCTTCCTACTGGGGGTACCGCGTTCCTTTCCGTGGTAGCGCTCTGCCCCTAAAACAAAATAAAATGATACTCTGCTAAGTCAGCGATCTCCTCGCCGCCAAGAGACAAAAACGCAACACTGGCCCGTACGGGGATCGAACCCGCGACCTTGGCGTTATTAGCACCACGCTCTAACCAACTGAGCTAACCGGCCAACATACAGCGACCTGGCCAAGTACAAGCAGCTGAAGGGGCTCCACTGACGGGCCGTGCCTCTTCTCGAGTGCCGATCTGCAGCATTACTGCGACCGCTCTCCCTACACCCCGCCTCGGCCGGTTGTTTCGTGGAGCCGTGGCAGAGCAGCAAGGGCACTAACCGGGGAGACGAGCATTCCTAAAAAATTGAGACTTTCAAACCTTTCGTTTCTCTCTGCCTGCTCGCTGCTCCAGTGCGCGGGCGGCGATTCCCGACGGCACGCAGCGGCTCAGCAGGGCTGCACCGCGCACACGGACGCGGACCTCCCGGCGGGGCGGCAGCACCACCGAAAGGAGCCGCCGCGCTTCGGACGGAGGAGCCGTTCCCGACCCTCCCCTCTCTCCCTCCTTCCGGCCACGCCGCGGACGGCGGTGTGGCGGGAGCAGGATGAACAGGAACACTCCCCGGGGATAAAATGCAAGGCCACCTCCCCGTCGGGGAATCGAACCCCGGTCTCCCGCGTGACAGGCGGGGATACTCACCACTATACTAACGAGGAGCGCGATACGAGCCCTGCCCCCCTCGCCGACCCCCAGGAGCCGCCTGGAGGGCCCCGCCTGCCCCTGGCGCAGCTGCTGCTGCTCCCGGCGCTGGAACACGCGAAAGGGAACCCTTCCCCCGGTGATGGGTCATTTGGATCACTTGTGAAATCAAGGCATTGATTAAAAAGTGCAGAAAATATTTCAGAATTGAGTATCTCTGAGTCAGCGAAAAAGTTGCAGAGGAAGAGGACATAATGAAATTCCCAGCCCTTTCCTTCACAACCCGTCAGTATGAGTTCTAAGCTAAGCTCCTCTCCTTTGTTGTTTCATTTGCCACTAACACGACCTATCATTAAGTACATCAATAAAAAACATACTAGGAAGCCAAAAATCAGGTAATATCTGCATGGAGAAGCATATATAACTGTATCATGACAATACAAGAGCTTCCTCAAACCCGGGCAACATTTAACACAGACATTCCCACATGCTGCAAAAAAGATCCCAAAGCTGCCACTAAAGCAACGACCAACACACGGTGTGAGGAGACAGTCACAGATCACGTGTATGAAAATATGGAGCTAAGAAGGAAAAGGACAGGAGACAGCTGAATTGTAAAAGAGCAGAAGAAGAAAGAAGCAGAAAGCCCGACAATAAAGAATTCTAAATTGAAAAAGCATCATTTACCAGTGACATGTTGAGCCTTAAAAAAACCTGGGCTGTCCACAAAAAATAATTATTTGATTAGCTGCAGAACTGAAAGAATCTGCAAAAAGTCATATACCTAAAAAAGCAACCCTGACATGGTCTAAATTGAACAGGTGCTGTTTTCTTTTCTTTAAGCAGCACCCTTCAATCACTAACACTGTGGGACTCCAAGACTGTAGGTTTTCCTCCATCAAAGAGACCACAGTCCTCAGGAAGTCGATCAAAAGATTCTAGGAAACAGGACTGAAGCAATAGAATCACTCCAGAGGTGAGATGAAAAGTGCCTGCTTTAAGTGGAATATGGATTTTAAACTCTGTCTCATGTTCTCTCAAAAAACCACTTCTAATGGATTTTGTTAGAATTTTGAGATCAAGAAACATCATGACAAACACAAGAGTTAGAGCAGAGAGAGGCTGTAAAGTCATTTTGTGTTTCTGCTGTTGTGAGTAGACCTCATCTGACTGTAAAATAATTTCAGAGACACTGGGATAAGACCTTTTCCAGAGCCGGAGATTGCTCAGTAAAGAAAGAACAACTGTGAATTTGTGTGCCAGGAGCCAGAAGCCACGATGCAACTGCGATGAAATGCAGCGTCTTTCTGCAAGACAAGGGATTGCAGCCCTAACCCATATTATTACCAACCCTGATCCTTTTTTTTTTAAGGTTATCTCTAATTTATTGATCACTCAATCCTTTAAAACACCATTTTCAAAGAAAATTATGAAATAATTATTTCTCTATTTTAAAAAATGCAAGACTCACAGTTGGTTTTGCTCCTATAATATATAGCTATTGTGTCATTACAGTTCAAAGTACATTTCCAAACACATTTCCCAGTCTTTCAGGATAAGAAGGATGCCTAGAGAGAGGTTTATATTATTTTTTCTTGCTAGAGTAAGAAATAAGTAATTGTTTTCTCAACTTATGCATCAGGTGAAAGATGGTGAATTTTTGATGACATATGTTTGTCTAAATGCAATACTTAGAATGAAATGTTTGAAACACGTCTTTCCTTTTGCCTTCCCCAATGAGCCAAATTTAATACTTTCAACATCTTTCCTTTCGCTGGAAAAACAACTGAGAGGAAAGCTAATGTCTTTACAAACAATTGGATGGGTGAAGGTATGTCTGTTAACATCTTTAGAACGGGTCTGAATGTCTCTGCTAACTCTGGGCAGCAGGTTTGTTGCAGAGGGCACACAGCTCGGCTCCTGAAACAAACAAGGGTCTGCACAGGCCTGAACTTCTGAGCTTTGGGGTAAAACAGTAGGTTCAGGCGGGGATGTGTGGGAGGCGGTTCGGGAAGGCTGTACCTTCCCTGTACCTCAGCCAAAGGGGAAAGGAACAGGGCAACGCACGGCCA
>WEIT01038540.1:215515-227062 GCA_013389985.1 Dryoscopus gambensis | reverse complement strand
TTTCATCAGTAATAAATAAGGAGAACGAGGGAATTCGGAGCCACTCCCCGAGAGGCCCAGCTCGGAGCGGGGACCCTCCAGCAAGCAGGGGATGCCCCCGGGCGCACCCCCGCCCTTATGGGCAGGGCGAGGCGGGGCTGCCCGCGGCCCGCCCGGCGCCGTGGCTTAGCTGGTTAAAGCGCCTGTCTAGTAAACAGGAGATCCTGGGTTCGAATCCCAGCGGTGCCTAGGCTATTCCCAGCCTTTCCCACAAGTTTTTTTTGGGGGAGCCGCTGCTGGCCGCTGCTCGGGCTTCCTCCCGCCTCCGCTCAGCTCCTCCCGTACCCGTTGTCCTGCTGCAGCCCAGCGTGGCCCGAGAGTGTCGTGTCTGTGCGGATAGCGGGATAAGCTGGGCACGGCGCCGATCGTTTTCGTCATTTCCCCCGTAGAGGCTGAAGGGTCCCCACGTTCCCAGCTGCCGTCCCCTCGGGGGGCGTCTTCTAGCGCTGACTGTGGTCTCGGCCCGTGTCGTTTCAGACAGGAAATCGGGCTGTGTCCTCCTGCGGGGACCGCCCGTGACAGGTCAGCCCTGGGCAACCCCTTTCCTTCAGCCCGCTCTCTTCCTCACGCCCGGCTGGACACCCTGCAAGCCCGAGAAACAGCCCCCGCGGATGCAAGCGGAACCCCAGCGGTGGCAGCTTTTACCCGGCTCTGTAGGCGATCCCGGTAAAGTGTGGGCGCCTGCAAAAGGGCGGGGTTATCTCCCCCTTCTGCTGATCGGCACAAGGAGGGAGGAAGAGAAGCCGCATCCGCAGCCCCGAAACGAGGGGCGGCTCAAAAGGTAACTGGCCCGTACGGGGATCGAACCCGCGACCTTGGCGTTATTAGCACCACGCTCTAACCAACTGAGCTAACCGGCCGGCCTGCCCGGTGTGTTCCAAGCAGTCCACATGTGGGGCTACAGCCAGGGCGGCGCTGACCACACCCGCGCGGCCGCTGCGGCGCGGATCCCATCCGAGCCGGTCCGCGACGGCATCGCCGAACGGAGGCGCAAACGCGTGGCACCACTCGTGTCCCTCGTGCACTTCCCTCCTCCGCTCGCCCAGCCACGGTAGTGCAGGCATGGGGCCCCCTCTGCGCCCACCCGCGTCGAGCGGGGCCGCGAAGCAAAACGGCATCGCACGGGGCGCAGGCAGGAAGGGGGAAAAGGAGATGTCAGGAGTGGGATTCGAACCCACGCCTCCAGGGGAGACTGCGACCTGAACGCAGCGCCTTAGACCGCTCGGCCATCCTGACCGCTGGGCGGGTTTTCCGACCGGCCCGATTCGGCTCCGGCGCGGCCCGGACTTCCCCAGCCAGGCACACAGCACGTGCGCCCAGGTCATGGCACGGGAACAGAAGGGACAGCGGCCCAGCTGCCCCTTACAGCCTCCAGGCGCTGTATAAACGCCCCCTGCCAGACCACCCTGAAACAGCGCTTAGCAGCAGGAACCGCTGTTCTGTCACACCCTCAGTGACCGTAGGTGAAGGCTACCTACTCTCAGCCCTCCACCAGAGACCCAAGAATTTGGTGTTGCAAAGACCTGCTTACACCTGGACTGACATTAGAGTTTTGCTTAGTTCTGTAGATAACTGTGCAAACTGAAGTCACACCACTTATTTATTATTCCTTTATAATAATTTGACTTCGAATACCAAACTCACACATTCACATCGTGGTGCAGCAGTAATTTGCCAGTTCATGAGATGGCAGCTAGAGGTAGGTGCTAGACCTTCAAACTTCAGAATTTCCTCAAAACTAATACTCAGAAAAAAGGCCCCACAATTAGGAACTCAGGTTTCATAGAAACATAAAAGAAATCTACTTCCCTGCTTCAGTATGTATTTTGAGCAGGGTATAAAAATGGTTCTTCACTTAAACAGAAAAAGTCCTCAAGAACAAAGGAGAAAGTGAAATATTCTTTTAAGTCCTTCCTTCCTTTTGTTATTAAAATTCGAAAGTTTATATAGTCTTCTTATAGCATCGTGCTCAATTTTTTTCTTTCTTCATGCCCATCCAATCTCACCACTCAACCTCTGAAATTTCCCATCTCCCCTGTTTCACTTATGCCTGTGCACCTCCTGTCCTGAAAAGGAAAGTTTTCTAACTAGAAGGTATTCATAGAAAACCAAGAAACACGCACATTTTTTGTTGCAAAAAAATAGCTTAACTTATAACTGTATTAACCTTTGAATACACGATCAAATATCAGTATTGAAACAAATTCTTGAAGTTGGTAACTTTCCAGAACAGTTATAAAAATGTAGTTATTTGTTCAAAATAAATGACCACCTCAAAACAGAAGTCTTATGTTGAAATCTGCACAGTTACTTGTAGGTATAAATTACTTTCTGTTGGGTATTGCAAGAGATAATTAGATGCCAAAGAGAATCTTGAGGTCAGCCAGAGTGAGCTTCGTGAAGGTCTGTCCTTTGCCTGACAGAACCTGCTGGGCAAGACCTTTCTTCCTCTTCTGGAGTTGCAGGATCTTTTCCTCTACTGTTCCTTCACAGACAAACCTAAAAAAAAAATTAAAATCAAAAGACAAACAGCCACACCATCTCAAGTGCTATGAAAAAGTGTCAGTGTTATATAAACACTTCCCACTCAATTCTGAAAGATTCCTCTTACTTAGAAATTAATAATTAGCCAATTATATGACTGACAAAATACACCTCTGAAGAGAAAACAGCTGTCTTCATATCCAACTATGATAACATTTCAAATGTAAATCTGATGCACTTCAGGCCTCAACTTTGGTCATCTAAAGTAACAGTAATTCTGTGACAAAATCCTGTAATGATTACTTGATGACTGATTCTACCTATTATAGCAAAAATATTGTACCCAAAATATCATTTTAGATTCCACTCTTTGTGCATTTATAGTAACTAAGTTAGTCTTTTAGTACTTAGTTACAGATGCTTTTTCTAGAAGTCAACTTCGCCACTTATTAGAATCTCCACTCAATAGTTTGGTGCCCAAACTGTTCTTAGGAATGAATATATATTCCCACTAACCCACAGGCTGAAAAACAAGAAACCCCTGCTAGCTGTCAAGACAGCAACATGCATGCAAGTGCCACACAGAAGACATCAAAACGTTTTTATCTCAGTGTCCAAACCTCAATGCCACTGTCAGACCTTGTGTCTAGCTCTAAGTAGAGAAACCCAGACTGGTCTCACTGGCTAAAGCCAGACAGTATATAAGCAGCAGCTCCTCATTCTGCTAAGTAAAATGCTGACCTGTGTATCACAACATCCTTCTGCTGCCCCACACGGTAAATGCGGTCACATGCCTGGTCCTCCAGAGCAGGATTCCTGCAAGGTAAAAAGAAAAAAAAATAGTTGCCTCATTTCCCCGCCTCCAGGGTATTCTGTTTTCTTCCTCTGTAGAACTAAAACTGCTCCCACACTACCTTAGGTTTACCAGCTTGATGGCCAGCATTCACCCTGACTGCATTTCCCTTTGCCCTGGGTAGAAGTATTCTACAACTCCACACAAAGCCAGCTGCATGACTGAGACCACTGGTCCGTGTAGCCCCAAGTCTGGCCAACAGCTGGTACTCAGAGAAAGCTGAGTAGCTGGTGAGGAAAGAGAGTGAAGCAGAAAGGAAAACCCCAGTGAATGAGGTCATCACTCAGGAATATTTACGTAAGAAATGGGTCCATTTGACAAAGTTACAAGGAATACTTGTTGGTATAACTCAAGTATTGTAGAAGCATCTCCTTAGTGCTACTACTCAGCCGCTGGTTTTGTATGAGGCACATTAGTTTGCTTTGCGAGTTCTCATGAGTAACATTTACTCTAAAAAACCTGCGATTCTGACTTTGAGACAACACAAATATCAGGAGCTGGCACACACTTTTCGTATGTAAAACCCAAAGGTACTCTAGCTATGCCCAGTTACTGACTATGCTCAACACAATCAATCAGTCTCAAGCCAAACTGCCTGTAGGCATTACTGCACCGTGTCCATTACTGCAAGAAATTAAGCCAGGGACTGCCAAGTCCCCAGTAGCCTTTTGTGATAGAGAGCTGCATACCTGGTTCTTTGGATTTCTGCTATGCTCTATTTTTTCTTGCCCCTACAGCACTGTATTTCATGGCACTAAGCACTGGATTGACAAATAAGTGTCTTGGATGAAGGCTGTAGTAAAAACACTTTTCCACAACTAACCATTAGCCCCTACTACAAGCTAAACACTTCCCTCCTAACCCAGTTGCATCAGACATCACAATACATGCAAGGAGAAAGCAAGCAGCATATATAAATATCCTCTCCAAGATGGAATTTGTATTTCCCCTTACCAGTGCATGTCAAGGAGAAAGAGATGGTTTCCTCCAGTCAAGTTCAGGCCAACGCCTCCAGCCAGCAACGAGACCAACATTACCTTCAAAGGCCAAAAGAGAGTTAAGGAACCCATTCACAATCACAAAGTCAGACATTGCAGCTGCTCATAGCAGTGCTAGGGACTGCTTCCCTGCCCTACTGCATACCTGAGGCCCTTTGGGATTGTTATTGAACTCTTCTACCACATCCATCCTCTGTTTGGGATTGACAGAGCCATCCACTGTGGCGTACTTCAGCCCCAGGCGCTGCAGGTGCACAGCCACAACTTTGAGCATGCTCGTCCACTGAGAGACAACCACGCTGGAGAGAGAACGGGGAGTTCACAACCAGTTCTCTGTGTACTGGAACACTTTGGTCACTGCAGTGTCTCACCCAAGGGGCTACAACAATTCAGGCACCCTTCCCCACTGCAAACTGGAGCCCCTTCCCAGTTCAGAAATAGAGGCACCCGTAGGTGTAGTGGTGGAACCTGCTGTGGAAAGCTAATACCCAATAAAGTTGACATAAATTAAGTCTGTAACTTTCACCTCTATTTTTGGACTTTACATTTCCCCCTCCCAACCACAAATCTGAGTCACAACAATGAGCTTTTTCGGCAAAACATAAAGATCTATAGCAACACCAAATTTAGATTCCCCGTAGTCTCTCACTTCCTAATTTCTTGGACTAAACGGTTTGTGAGGCAATAATTGGTTTGATAGTTTCTTGAGAGGGAACAAAAGCAATATTGGTACTCCCATTCTTATGATGGGAATGCTTTTTTCGAAAGGCCTGGGAAAAAAGCTTTCTACAAGTCCCCTGATCAATGCATTCCTTTAACAGGTTCAGTTCTAGTCTCTACTTTGGTCCTCCACTTTTTTTGGGTTGTGGGGTGGGCAAATATTTCTCATCACAACCAAATTATTCCCAATCCTGTTTCTGGAGAATAGTCTTCCTGCGCCTCAAGGCCTGAGATTTCTCACACATTCCCTTATGTTTACACTTACCTGTATCCTAAACTCCCCCCTTTTGTCTTAGACTTTTTTTTTTCCCTCAACATTTGTGTTCAACTACTGCAGTACTGTCACCATTTTACCGTACCATGAGTTTTGTATTCAATTATTTAAACTATTTCTGCTGTTGTCAAGAAACAGTGTGCTTCTCTCCATCGCTATGGCTAAAGAAAAGGACATGCTTGCTAACCTTTTCTGAGGCTCTGAGTGACTCTGGATAGTTTTCAATTCGGTCAAGAGTTGAGCTATCTGCAGGAAAAGAAAAATCCAAAACATTAGTCTGCTTGCTCTCATAATCCAGCTCATGCTTGGATGTTCTTTATTAAAGTAGAAAGTGGTCAAAATAGCTTTTCAGCTGGAATTTCTTCTGTGCTTAGAGTTTGAAGAGATTTTAATAGTCATTGGTAAGAACGCTTCCACCACAGAAAACAGGGTCAGGAAATAAAATCATACAAGCCTTTCTTACAGATTCCCACCTTCCTGCGAGAAGTTACTGCAGCCTCTCGTTGCCATCCCTTTTTTCTAGCTCTTCAAAAGCACCATGGTCTCACATGCAAGCTCTTCTGAACTTCTGTGGATCTGCTGTTTAATATTTTCACTGACAGTTTTTCAGTAGTAACATTCTCACAGCTTTATTAGAAGTACCCCGTAACACCTGAAAAGTTGGAGCCTTTCCAGAAGGGGTTCAGCTGGCTATCAACCTACTCATCTGATTTCATCTAAATTGGCAACTTAGCCTGATCTGCAATTATCAAGGTATGACAATTCATGAGCCATTTAAGAGGCAAAGTGCTGAAACCCAAGCTTCTCAAGGAAGGTAAGAATGCCACAACCAGAATACCTTGGTGCTCTCCCTGGTGATTTCAAAGATATCTGTTTGAAAAGCTGTGCCATTGAGGTAGACTGTTGATTTGGAATCAGAAGCCTGGAGCTCAGACAGTGTCAAAGCACCCAGTTGTTCCTCAATGGAGAGTGCAAGGCCTTCACTGTTCAAATTAACTTGATCCAGAGCCTGTAGGAAGAAAGCAGTATAATAAAAGATCACAGTCAAGCCTGAGATCAAATTCAGTACTGATCCAGCCAGCACAATACCTGCTGAGGACACTGGGTTTGAAGGATGCTATGCAATATGAAGACAGAACAATTAAGAAGCACTACTGGATCAAACAGTCCCTTTGGAGCTTTATTCTGCCCCAAAAGGGGCAGTGTATGGAAAGCATGTGAGCTTAGCCATTTCCTGTGGTCCAGTCTCCTCAGACCTCCCCCACCATAGCATTTATCAACTGCAGGATTACAGATATGATAACATGAATTTCTGCCTGTTCCCCTAATAGCTGAACTTCTCCACAGCTGCTTTATGTGACAGAGCCAAGAACTCCTGAAAGATTAGTCTGCTTCATGCAAGGCAATCTCAAAGCAGTTACAGAGCTCTCCAACACACAAGCCCTTGAAACAGGCTACACTTGTGCACTTTTCAAGGCTAGGTTAGGATTAAGACTTCTTTACCATTAAAATTCTAGTTCCCTTTTTATCTGAATAAAGGTATTTCCAGAGACACAGCTGCCCACATAAATCATGCTGGGGAGCTCTTCAGTAGAAGGTAAGCCCATCTAAAGCATCTTGGGCTTTAAACACAGAGTCCTAAAATTGACTCTGTTCATACTCTGCTTCTCTTAGCTATGGGAGTCAACAAAGGTGTTACCAAGTCTGTTAACTTACATAAACGCAAAATCCCAACAAAACCCCTCACACCACTACAATACAATGCAATTACCACTTTCAGTAAGGAGAGATGGCAGCAGCACTGACGGAGCCTCAAGAGCATGGACAAGACATGGACAGTACTTGAGACCTGGGAGGCACTTTGTGAGCCTGCTAGAAACTCCTTTTGACTGATTCCAAACTCTTGTGCAACTGTCAAGGAAGGAGGACAAAACATCAAGAGCTCTTGGAGGCATTTCCAAGCACTCCCCATCCACCTTTGGGAAGAGGTTCATGAAGAGGAGTCAAGAATCAACAGGCAAGCAAATACCCGATTTAACATCAACCCCCCCTTTAATTAAAAAAAGGAAAAAAAAATGGCAACAAGGGAAGTCACAGTATCATATACCATACACTAATACTGACATCTATTCTCTGAGCAACTAGACCTTTATTTCAAAGGAAATTTTAGTCCCAGAAAGGTTAAGAGATTTTCCCAGAGCCACAACAATGAGAACACACTTTTAGAACACTAAGATACGATTCTTTGTAACATCAGGGGAGCATTTTTCAAAGAATTTCTAAGTCCCAACCCCAGGTCTGTTCCCCCGTCTAAATTGTGCACTTAAGACCCACTTCTGCAAATGTTTTCTGGGGAGGGTGTGCTCAAACCTTTCTCGAAGGGGTTACCACTATCATACTCTCTGCCTTCATTTTTCTGCTCTTGTCTCTTTAGGTAGGATTGTAGTGTTGACCTGGAAAAACAAGACAAAGACACTGGGATTCACAGCAAGAAAAAAGGCAAGAGGGACCTGATCTTAGCAAGCTGATGATGCATTAAGGTAAGGAAGACTTCATTAATCATTCAGCCACAAAACGATCACAAAAAACCACCCGGTTTTGTTTAACTTGAGTATGATCAAAACCAAAGATGCATTTTGGAAATCACAAGAGGAAGCAAGTCTGCTTTTTGAGTATGAGAACACCTTTAAATGTATATTTAAAAGGAAGGAAAACTCTGTACAGTGACACTGTTGAAAGAGCCTAGGAGAACACCAAGTGATGCTGGCTTGCATTACAGCTATCTGGAGAGGCCAGCATAATTTCTAATTGTACAAGAATCACAGAGCAAAGATAATAATTCTCTCCTTTACAGGTGCTCACACATCATCATTTAAGAACTACTTGTTGCAATTCCAAGTCTTTGGAGTCTTGAAATCAGTGAGATTAAGTGTAAGGCTAGAATACAAAGCTCATACAAGGCATGAATGTATGGGAGAAAAGAAATTAATCAGTTTTGCCTACTACCAGAACAAGCAATGTATTTTCAAACACACTAGACAGATAAATCAGATGGGGAAAAAAATTAACAGGAGTTTGTCCAAAAGCTCTTCTCACCTGAAGTGAATTTCTCTTCTGATTTCCCTTTCAAAAAGAAACAAACCCACAAAATACCATATCTCTACCCAAATTCATACCTGGATCTTGCAAAGAGCACATTGTACACAGACTGCTCCTCTGCTGTAAGTTTTAGCTGATGCAACTGCGTGCTACGCTGGGGCAGAGACACCTGAAGTGAAAATGCACAGGATCAGATGTATGTAGTGCAGAAGTCTTACAGGGCATCGCCAGCAAGCCAAGATTTAGCACAGTACTCTAAGTCTCAGAAGATAGCTCTTTGTTCACTAAAGCCATGTGTACTAACGCAACTATGACACAACACAGACACTCACAGAACGCCAAGGAGCCTGGTTAACATCAAGATAAAATCTTTATTCCAACTCATCCAATAACAAGAGGTATGAGCTACTAAGTATGAAATGCTTGACAACTACCACAGAGGGAAAAATTTTTGTGTTTAGTTAAAGTAGCTTATTTCCCCATTCAAAATCAGACCAAAACTATACCTTTTAAAGGCTTAAGACACACCCATGACCTAATACTCCGTTTAACAGACTTTGTAAAAAGCCATGCAGAAAGCCAATGCTCCAGCACACACCAGGTCTATTTGACACGTGGCAGCTTGGGTCCTCAGAGATCTAGGCTAGTCCAGTGATCTAGACTAACTTGCCACTAAGTGGCCATCTACGTGCAATTACTTGGCCTATTTTCGTCTGCATGTGATTTATAACTGAAAGGTTTCATTATTCTCTTTAATTCTGCTTTCTGGGTAAGCAACCAAAGCATCCCACAGGCATTTGCTTCTCTTGCTCAAGAGTGCAGCAGATAGGAAACCCCATCCATTAACAAATTTATGCATGTAAATAACTAACTGTCTGCTGCTAGGAGAACAATGGAATGATGGCATAGTTGTGGAGGGTGAAGTTCTTACCAAGGGCTTGCCAGCCAAATCCAGCTGGTCCTTAGTTCTCTGCAATAAGAGGCTCCTGGTTAAGAGGCTTAGCCTCTCTCCTCCCTTCCTTGTGTTGTTATCTACCTGGTACTTCCACACTTTGTATTCATCAAAAGGAGAGCAACGTAGAAACCTATGACAGGAAGGAAGGAGACTTCATACCAAGGGAAAGAAGAGTTCTTCAGTTACTCTGGAGTGACCAGAACCAAATTCCTTGCTATCTCTTGCTACCAAAACAAACCATTTCCAAATGCCACAACTGCATCACCAAGGAGCAGTAAAGCATTTCCAGTGTAATGGTGGTGATAACTTGTTTGCTTAGATGTCTTTCCATCACTAATACTGTAAGCACCTCTTTCTGATTCTGTACCCATCACCTCCTCTTAGCTCGTTATGTTTCAAGCATCACCAGCAAACAAAGGACATCAAGCTGCAGAGGCACTTGCCAAAAAGCATATTCATTTTTTATTTCAAAATACCAAACTTCTTACTTGACAAATAATTTCAAATGCAAGTTCTCTCTCGTTCTCTGACACCATTTGTAATCTTTCCCCCTCCTCAGCAATGAGGAGGCACCTGTTTATCATTGTTCAGAGAATCCAAAGTTTTCACCCTTTCCTTCAATGCCCTTGTAGCACAACACTCTAAGAAGGTCCTCCCAGGCTGCCTCGGTAACAACAGGGATTAAAACCTCTGTTCATTAGAATTGGTTTTGTGCATACTCGTCCTGAAGACATAGGAGATCCAAAGTAATTTCCCCTTTGTCCTCCATGGAGGTAGAAAAGCTACAAGCAACAGCAGACACATGGTCAGCCTTGTGCAATGCCTCAACCACAGCCTTTGCAAGCCAGTACTAAGTGTGAATATAACTAATCTCACACATATCTTAGAGACATCTCAAACTGAGAAACAATGTCAGCACTTCATCAGAGAAGAATTAATAGGACTGGATCCCTATCCATGTGGTCCCGTGCAGCCAGCTNAACAGGGAGATGATCCACTCTGGAAGAAAAAGCAGACTATAATCTGGAGCAAAACCTTGCTAGGCTCTCCAAGGAGCCACAAGCAAACACATTTTTCCAGCAAGAAGCCTTTTCCTGATGTTAGTCAGCAGCAATTTGTACTCTTACTGTCAGGTAAGAAATGGTCTCCAAAAATTACTTCTTTAAAGCTTCCATGTTTAAAGTTTAAAACTGCAAAGTATTTGCCTGATCTTAGTAAGAATTTCTAGTATTTTGCTCATTTTCTTGCTTTTAACATTCTCATATAATGTTCTTGCTTCAAGAGGTGTTTCCTATCAGTAACATTTTGCTATGCTGAGATGAAAGGACCACATAGAATTATTCTGATCTCTCAAAAATTTTATAGATGCCACCTGGAAGTTTCAGGAAATTCCAAGTCCTGTTTTCTTCCAGAGCCACATCTAGAGCTGTGCACAGGAGACGGCAATATCCACACCAGCAAGGGACTTCAGCTACACTGTGTAGTCATTTCAGTCAGCACTCAGCAATCACTTCATTATTTCCATAGCCCAGCCAGCACACTGCTGTTTCTTCAAGGCAGCACGGAAGCTGCCTCAGTCTCAATTCAGACGGACCCAGAGCCTGAGCACAACAGATTCTGGTAGTTTGGAGTGACAGTAGTGCTTCAAGCAACAAAGAACATCAATCGGGAGATTCTACTGCTCCTTCACCTCAAAAGGAGAACAAGATTCACCATTGCATTCTTAAAATTACTTTCTAAGACTTTTCAACTGTATTCAATGTAGTATATATTCCATAACTCTACAGAACAGATATATCGTGAATTTATCTGTTCTTGCCACACTTCACAGCGCTTTCTCTCATCACTTTGCTTTTATAAAAATAATCAACAGCAGCTTATGAAAAATAAAAATCAAGCTGCTGCTCACTGTAGCACATATAAGGTGCTACTTGAAACAACAGTGGTTTGCAACGCCTCAGAACAAAACCTTAAGGCAATTCCCTATCGACATTATGGCTTCTCACCCCCACATCATGGTCCTGAGCAGGGACTTCCCCCTCCTCTTTGCTTGTGGGAACTTCCTTGGAGAGAAGGCTGTAGGTTGTGACAACAACATCATATCCAGAAAGCCTGCATAAAGGGA
>WEIT01038540.1:181328-210356 GCA_013389985.1 Dryoscopus gambensis | reverse complement strand
ATTCTTCACAGCTGCTGCTCATGCTATCCTGCCCTTAGGGAGAAAGGAATCACAGGCTGAAAAGGTTGCACAGTGAACCTCAGAGCCTTGCTCTACAGCCCAGAGAAGAGCCTTTATTTTGCCCAAGAGTCTGCTTGCAAAATACTGTGAAGTGGTGACACCAATTTAAGAGCAGGTTACCACATCACCTGAGCCACTACAACTACAACAGGTGCTCTTGGCCTGCTGCTGTGACAGGCAACGAGTCCAGCTCCAGTCTCAGTATGTGGTTTAAAGCAACGCAGCGAACTCTGCAACGGTGATCACACTAGTGCAAAAAGGTCAGTTTTGCACACTGTTCCCAGACAATTTATTCATCTTGAAGATATCTCTCTTGTCAGTATTTTGAACACAAAAACTATTGAAAGAGCTCACTAGCTTTTCTCTCTCAGGAATGGCACACTGGAAGCTGCTGATTTTGAATCTGGTAACTGCAATATTCAGTCACAACAACATGCATAAACAGCACAGTTCCATAATGCGACAGAGGGAGTTAACACTTCACTGGCATGTTCTCCTACAGATACCTGTCTCAGTCATGTAGCCAAAGCTGGAAACCTAGATCCTAATGGTGGGAGAAAACTCCCTTGGGAAGCCACCACATTTCAGAGGAAACATTTGAGTTGTTCCATTCATCTGCTCCCAGACACATATTTTGCAATTAACACTTTCCATCTTCAGTAAATCTCAACAGACAAACGTTTTATAGACCATAAGCCATATATAAGTTTATGCTATATTTCCTCCATATTAACAACTATTTTAAGACAAACTACTTTGTAAACTTCTAGAGGCAAAAAAAAAAAAATTTGCCCTACCTTTTTCACTAGTATCTGCTGCTGAAATGTTAAGAGCACTGAGTGCAGCTTCCAAATCCTGCACTTGCTTTAATAACCGTTCTCCTTTATCTGGCAGCAACTGAATGTTCACTGTAGCCAATGTACTCTGCAAACAAGAAAGAAATCAAAGCCTGAGTGTGGTTACCAAGCTCTCTGCCAACACAGAACAATCAGGTCAGAAGTCTAAAAACAACTAATCTTATCCCATTTTAATTTGCATTTCGATACTGTTCTGTAATCTCCAAAAGCTTTCAGGTGCCATTCAGTGCAATTAAACAGGCTTTTGGCAGAAAATAAACTAACCACTGGTGTTGTTTAGAAAAGATGGAAGGACACAGGAACTCCTTTTTATGAAACAGGTAGTCAAGTGACTTGGACAATCTTAATATCTCTCAAGGCACCCAACATTTAACCTACTTGCACCTTTCTTTCTACACTTGCATAAACAACAGTTCTGACTTTGAGGTTCTTTTTTGAACTCTAGGCAAACAGAGGGGTTCATAATAAAAACTGCAGAACACAGTGATTGGCAATTATTAAAAAAAAAAAAAGAGGCAAACAGGCAGGTAATTTATTTCATCCTAGTGAGCTTTCATAGCTAGATCACTCCTACTGCAAGAGAAGCTACCAGAAGCTACCAGAAACAGCGATATTATTTACAAAGGTTAAGCTGGCTGTGCACTATTCCATCTTATGCAAATTACTTTCAGGGTAAAAGACAAGACACAACCTCAGGTGGGCATCTCCAAATGCAGAAGGCTGTATTACGTTATAGGTAATTGTTTTGTATCTGCTTAATACAACCAGTCTGTACCATAGGCTGAATTCCCTCCCATGCCACATCTTCCTAAACCACATTTTGAGTTTCTGCTGCAAAGAGATCCCATATTCTGATGCCTGTCATGAGTAAGGGAAGTCACCCTGAAAACAGAACAATAACCCCCTCACATAATAGGTGCAATAAATTACCTTCTTCTGTTTCAGCTGGACTACAAGATGGTTATGAAGCACTTTAGGGTCCTGGGGTCCTTCCATGTGATGTGATGCTGCTGCTGCTCCTGGCAAAGACGTCCCCTGCCCACTCTTTCCTGATTTTCCTGAAGGAATCTCAACTGATTTCTCAGGTTTACTTTTACTTGATGAGGAACAAACAAATTCTACTTCATCACTGTCACTGCCAGAAGCTTCACCAGGAGGCTGTGGCAGCCCTGGCCCGAGTTGTGCCTTGGGCAGTTCTGCCTCTGCACCTGCCCTCAGGGCAGCACGCTGCGCTGCCGACTGTGCCCCTGCAGTGGAAGGGACGTCTTCTTTAGACAGTGGTTTAATTCCACCGTTCTTCTGACCAGTGCAATCTTTCTCTCTTGTTTCTTTATCTCCACAACTTTTTAAGCTTTTGTCTCCAAGCTGCTCCTCCACTGGAGGCTTGGTACTTGTACTTTGCTTTCCAAGACTTAGTGGCAAGAGTTTTGATCTTGCACCTGGCTCCTTGTCCACACCATCAGAAGGCTTCTTGAATTCCCCGCCACTGCCACCATATTTCTCTTCCTCTGAAAGTGTATTTTTCCCTTTCCTGGTCTCAGAAAGGCCAAGTTTAGATTCAGACACTGTAGTCTCCTGAAATTCTGGGTCACTTTTACTTCCTGTGGATGGTTTCTTTTTATTTTTGAGCTCTTCTAGAGGTTCTGTCTCTGTAGAGTAATCAGAGGTTGATTTCTTTTCTTTATGTGACACCAGCACTCGCTCATTCTCTGCTTTAACTCCTTTTGCTTTACTTTCCTCTCCGTTTCCCTGCTTCATTTGTTTCCAGGATGATGGTGCACAGTTCTTGTCTAGCACTTTGAATGGATTTCTTTGGCTAGTGGGATTGAAGAAGGGTGCTGTGCTGGGCTGGGATTCCAAGGCTTTTGACACTTTGGTGGCTTTTGGATCCTGCAATATATACAAGGGAATAAATGCTAACATACAAATTATTAAAGCCTGTTAACTACACACACAACCTGATCACCTCAACCAAGACTTCATTCTCTACAAAGATCATCTTTCCTATCATTTTAATAGAATCAGGATAAACATTTCATAAGAAATCCAAAACAAAATTGCTGGTTTTCTACTTTCTTTGCCATTCCCATTGTTTTTTGGGATCAAGTCCCAACAGCACAATCTCTAGAAAAGAGGACAGCCAGGAATCAAATCCGAGTTTCTTCTAAGACTGAAAAACAGTGAGTACTTCACACAATTTAGGAGAAGTCTCATCTAGAGGACAGCAGGCCTGATACACCTTTCACCTGAAAAATATAAACTCTCCCACTAAGTAGTTTCAGAGGTGGTTACTGTATATGGAATGAAAAGTCATGCCAGCATAAGGTGATACTAGAACACAAAGGAAACACTCATACCTGCCATGGGACGCTTCCACACCATTTCTTCCCATTCAGCGTACTTTTAAGGCACCGGTAAAACAATCTGCCAAGGATTAAAACAAGATTTCAACCCCAGGAGCTAGTAAAGAAGCCCTAAGCATTCTTTAGAAAGTATTTTGCACCAAAAAGCATCACAGACAAGTTCTCTTCATCTGTACATTCAGACCTTTGCATAACAAAAGGCCACGTACACTGGCAACAGAGCTTTTTACAGGAGTAGTGTTCTCTGGATAAAGATTCCTAGGGTTTGGGTTTTTTTTTAATTTTAGCTATAGAAGAGTAACTGCTCAGGCAAAAATACTGTCTATGTTTAGAGCCTTAGAATCATCTTATTGTTTCAAGGTGTAAGGAAATAACTCTCTTTTAGTTACACTGCACAGACCACCTCATCTTTATAGCAACTCAGGCACAGAAATACTTTGGATGTGATTTCTTTTTTAAACTAGGAGCCAACCAGGACTGCTGCAAGTACATTATCAGAATTAACACTGGTGAATTTGATGCTGAGTTTGGATAAACCCAGCCACAGAGCCATGTTCAATTATATTAAAAACAAACATTATCTGATGACCCAGGTTTATACCATTGGATGTAACTGCTAATAAAAGCGGCAAACGTTTGGAAACAGGGTAAGTGAAGGCCTCAGGGCTCGATGACCCTTTTCAGTTTTAGGAGGAAACTGCAAGTCAGTAACCATCAAACAATTCCAAATATTTCAACATGTACATTAAACCCCCATTTCCATTTTGAATGGCTGGCAGTTAAACTCTCTCATTTGTTCATAAATAACAAAGAGAGCTGAGATCCTCCTGATCCTAAGAATAACAATCTTTATTTTTAAGAGGCAGCATCCTACAAAGTAAGTCTTCAAATATGCCATAAAAACGAGATACTCTAATAACAGCCCTCCATTCCCCACAGGACACAGGTATAGCTTAGGTGGATGTTAAAGCCTCATTCCAGAGAAACTACTGAATCACAGGATTCAAGTTTTCTGACCTGTAACTGCAAAAACTAAAGGACTATTAGTCAGATACGCTTAGAGAAGATTGTTTTAGGAACTGGAGACAGGATGAAGAAGGAAGAAGGAACATAGGTTCTACCCGTTTTAAGGCAGACATATGCTTTTTTTAAAAAATTTGAGGAACTTACTGGTATTCATCTCTGTCCGGCTGCTGAACCAGGACTTGCAGCTCCACCACGCATCCCTCATGGATCAAGCAGTGAGAAGCAGGAACCCTGAAAAGAGAAGCGTAAGAATACAGACAAGAAGAGCTACCCAGGAAACTGACACGGCAAAACAATCACTTGCGAGAAAACGAAGACGACGTTAAGAAAACGAGTTCGCGACTGCTGACACAGCAGTGAACTTCCCTCAGGACAGGCATGTGTGTCCCCCGTCCCATCGTCCCCCTCCTGCCGCCCCCTGCCCTGCACCTACGGCGCCGGGAGGACGAAGCCGCAGTTAGCGGGGCACAAGTAGAAGCTCTTCCCTTTGTTGGGGCCATCGCGGACACCCGTTTTCAGGAAGCAGAGGGACCCTGCGGAGCGGAGAAGAGCAGAGCTGGTCAGGCCGAGACCCCCAGGGCCACAAAACCCCGCCGGGGCCCCCCGAGCCGCCCCTCACCGTGCACAGCACACGGAACAGCCTCCATGGCCGGGCGCCACCGCCGCGCCCGCCCTTCGAACCAGCCNGGGGCGGGGCCACTCTGAAATGGGGCGCGGCCACTGGGAAACGGGGCGTGGCCGTGGAGGCACGGGCCCCGGCGCAGGGTCACAGCCGGCAGGGCCGCGCTCCCTGAGGCTGCCCGGTGCGGAGGGAGCCGTGTCCCAGCCAGGACACTGCCCTGTCCTGGAAACGGCTCATCCTGCCAGCTGGACATACGTTTAAAAGCAAAATAGTCAAAAATGAATTTAAGTTGAAGTAATAGTACAAGCAAACAACACAAGCCATCAGGAACTGGAAATAAGGTGGTTTTTTTTTTCTCTTCTGTATTTAAGATGAGAAATATAGTTTTACAAAACGTGTGCATTTCTCAATTACTGCTTTTGTTAACGACAACTCAAGTGAGAGAACGACTCTGGAAATAACAGAGCTACGGAAGAGTTATAACGTGTGTACAAAAATATGAACATCATTTACACTAAACGTCGGATTAGCGACATTAACACTGGCAGCCAAATTCAGCCATGGTGTAAACTCTTGCAACCCCCCTGACCTGCCTGAAGGCTGTATTTGTCTCAGTACCTGTGTGAAAAACGTGCTTTTAACACACTACTATCGATTTGGTGCTTTCACACGTGCCTTGGAATCTTTTCTCCTAAACACAAGAGTGTTTGGGGCCAGCACCGACTCCTCCACAATGCATTCATACTTACGTGCGCCCTTCTGACATTCAGCAACGACTCTGCTCAACTTGCTTCGAAGCAGGAATATGGAATAAAAGGGATGCAGACAAAATACTTCCAGGCAAGTGTATAGCTTAAGGAGTGTTCAGTACTATAAGCAACCGTGATTGTAATGTTAGCGACAGCAATAATGACCTCACTGCAGGGTGTTTCCCGGCAAATACTGGGATTTTTTTTGGTTCTTTTTTCCTAAGGTGTGCCCACAGGTGCAAGTTTCTCTAACACATTAGAAGTAAAAAATGCAGGAATGAGAACCTCACTATTATTAATTGGATTATTCCTGCATTATGCTAAGAGCCATCTTACTGGAGCTTAAGTGTTCTTGCTCTAACAGCCTGTTCTGAAATCAGCAAACCATGTACTGAATTTTAAGCATGAGGTTATATTTTACATGGGAACGCAATGGGATTCAGGCTAGTTCAGAAAGTCAAGTTGCTTTGTCCAGAGATGGACATAAGCTTGTGCTGAAATACATCTCTGAGTTGGGAACACAGACAAATAGGATGTCTAAATACAGTACTGGACTGAGGCTCTGCCTCACAACCCCTTGCTTCTGTGCCTCTGAACAAGTCGCACCAAGACGAAACAAGTATGCACCTTGTTTTTGCCCAGATGGAAACATCCTGCTCCTGATTTCCAAACAATCTGCAGCAAAACCTCATACAAAGCACTTCTGGGGAAAGGTAGAGGCACAGGGGAGCAGACACAGAGTACACAAAGGAAATCCTTGGTCCTTAAGTCCATTTGCTACTGACACCCACCCCCAAGGAATTATCCTCGTCACTTATATCTCCCTCTCTTTGAAATATGCAGTAAGGCAAGGCTGTAATCCCCCCAAAGGAAGGGGGTATCCCAGGAAGGCACAGAAAGGTTCCTCAAGCTGAATATACTCCTATGATCCACCTCATCCCTCTTTTCCTTACAAACCTTCCCACCTTTGCAGCTTGTTTCACTGCCAGCAGCTTGGCTGTGCCGAGTTCCCTGTCTTTGGCAAGCAGGGCTGATCAACCCTCTCACAAAGGCCTAACAAGGTAATGTCTGTACAGTGCTTAAGAACATGCAAAGTGCAATGTAAGTGCCAAATGTTCTTATTTTTGAGATTACTGAATTAATACTCCAAGAAATAGAAGCACTGAGGTAACTACAGCTTAAATACTACATTCCCTCATGATTTAAAAAAACCCCTAACTCTTCTGTCTAGAAGATGAATCCTGAATATGAAGTGGTAATATTTATATTCCGTCAAGCTTAGCACAGCCACAGAGTGCCCTTTTAATAATAGCAAAACCAGGGACATGAGCTGAAGTTCTCAGAGAAACCAAGAATCCTGCACTAATGATTTCCTCAAATCCCATCTCTATGCTGTTCCCAGCACAGGTCTGCTTCTAGCCAGTACGCCCAGAGGAGCCGGAGTCCTCTGCCGCTGAAGCAAAGCGGAGTCCAGTATCAGATCTGACATTCTGAACAGACAGAAATATCCCCAGCAAAGGTAAGTAGGACCATAGAGCATGAGCTCTCTGAAAAGTTCAGGTTCTGCCCTTAGTGAAGTCCATGTTGCTCAGCTGGGAGTCTGTGACAGTAAGGCTTTATGTGGTATCCAGTGCACAAACTCCTATCAGAGCACTCCAGCTATCAAGTACCAACTGATTATCCTGGTGGTCAGAAGAGGATGGATGTAACAATGAACCAAACACTGCACATACTTCTTCTGTTTTGTTCCTGTATCAGCTTTGGCCAATAATGGACCCAAGATTCAACTGACTAATGATCTGGTCAGTGAAACCAACCCCTGCATTCCTATGCACTGTGTGATAATGACATGGCATAAGAGTCAATAGCACCCTAACCAGTAAACAAACACTGCTGTAAAATGTTGATGCAAGTACCAGAATTCAGCTGTTTCCAGGTGTTGAAAAAACACTGGAAACATCCCGACATGGTATCCTGGTTCTGGTGAAACACTAACAGCTGCAGTAGGCCCTGCTTAGTGGTTTCATTCTGTTTTCTTACTCCAGTGCTCGTGTCAAATGTTCCCTTCATCGATGCTCTGCAACTTCAGTCTTTGGCTGGCATGGGGCCTGGCACCACGCCGGGTGTTCCCACTGCTTCCTGCCAGAGTCCTCAAGGGAAACAGAGCTCCTGGTAAAGCATCTTCCCCAAACAGGCTGAGTTTCACGTCAGCTTCAATAGCTCTGGCCAGACTGGCTGCATAACTGTCCAGAGATTTATGGACTTCAGCTTTTACATGAAGAACAGAATTCTTTGCAGCTTCTGAAAAACAAAAAGATAATGGTTGATAAGCATGGCTGCACAAATGCTTGAAAACTAATACAGATCCTGTTGTAAAGGCATGATCATGCCCTCTGCAAAATCACTACCCTACAAAGCACATTTACCAACAATACTCAGGCTTCCTTCACCATTCTGTGGACACAAAGCTTCAGAGTCACCTGGGATAATCTGTGTTGGTGAAATTGTTTTTGTAGCATCTATACACCTCTCTACCCAACCCACATGTTGAGCAACACAAGAGTTCATCCTAAATGTAACTTCAGTGAGGCTGCTGAAATAATTTAAAGCTTCAGGGATCCTGAAAACCCTGAGACTCTCCAGTGAGAATTGCTAAACCTGTGGGGATTTGTGCACTAAGACTTCCCTCTTTCACTCAGACAAGAAATTAGATGTCTGCTCCTATGTAATCACTCAGAAAGATAGTGGGAAATGTATGCTAATGTATTTGTACAAGGAAATATTCATCTCATGCTGGAAAGAGGACAAAAGGGAATTTTGCCGAGATCTTCAAAAATTCCATAGAAAGAGTTTTCTCATTATTTTAGGTTTTATTATTATTTGATTCCTAAAGGCATTCTGCTCATTTTCATACTGTCCACAATCATGTATTGTTAGAAAATTCAGTTGTTATTATCAAGTCTTCTATTGAAATTATTGTAGCTATCAGCCTAAATTAATGTTGCAACATTTTACAGATGATTACAGCAACGTTCTGCTGGCCCAGAATCAACAAGCAAGTTGACTGAAAAAAGTACATGTGGTTCATCTGTTTTCACCTATACCTGCTGAGGAACACACCCTGTAAAGTGAAGTGGAATTGAATTAGAAACACAGGGATAATGCAATCAAAATATGAGGGCAAGAAAATACATTTCCTGAGAAACACAAAACAGACTCTAACAGCCACCAAGATGAGTGGTGTTGCAGAGAGGGTACTGCTGTGCAATATAATTTATATATATGCAGGGAATCCCAGCTTCTAATTCTTCTCCTTGCCTCCTGCTACTTGAGATCTGGAAGAAAGATCAGATTTTGCTTTCTGTTGTACCTGCATGAATGATCATGTCCGTCAAGGCAAACAGTGGTCAGATACTTTTCAAGACAATTCTCAAGGTCCTGGGAGGCTTCCTGAGCATTCAATATAGTTGACTTCCTGAGCATTTTCATACTTACCCCTACACTCACCTTTAATTTGCTCTACTTCATCTTCAAATGTCACTGAACTCCTCCTTCGAGGGGGACAGACGCAGTGTGGGGCATGAGGGCCATCTGAACTATAATCTTCAAGAAGCATTGTATCTGTTCCTGAGAACAGCAAGAGTCCTCAAGTAAAACAGAAACACTGGGATACAATATGGTGGCAAAAAATTTTCAGCAGTTCCTTCAAAAGATGTCTAAACCCAGCTTTTGTGAGTAAATTTCAGCTCAAATTAAACACTGCACAGGTAAAGAATGAGGTCAGTTTTCATTCAGAGGACTGGGAAATCTTCTCATTAGAGACTGTGGGCGTGCCAGGCCCCAGGATCATGTAGTGCATGCAGCAGGCAGCACTGAAGAGGGGCTAAGGCTTCCTTCTGCTCTTTAGTAACTCACAGTAAAAGCATCCAAGTGAAACAGTATTTCACAGTGGATCACTGTATATCCATTCCCAGACTATGGACTGTGCTCCCTCCTTAACCAGTAGAAGCACTTCTAACAGCACTTGGTATCTCTTTAGTTTTGTTCATTTGTTTAAACTGCTGTCACAAGATGGCAACACCACATCCTCTTAACTGAGGCAGGTTTACCAGGAGGCTGTTCTCCTTTACCAAATACAGCTGCAGAATATCCACAACAGGCATAAAGGTACCACCATAAAACAACTACCAAAAATAAATCCCAGCTCCACAGACTTCCTTTACAAAATTAGGACACAAATCCCTTACACCAAGCAAACTTTAAAAGATCATTCTCTGCGGTCCCTAGAGCAGAAATACTCTCTAAAGTAACTACTGCAGTTAAGGACTGGTAGCTGAGTTAACTACCAGAAAAATCTAGTGACAGATCTGGATAGAAAATTACCATCAGAACTCTTTATCCCTTTTCCAAACCATCTTCAATTGAGAGATCTTTAGTATTAATGAAATCATAAGCTGAAACCATCCCAAGTGTTTATGTCTACACCGCAGGATGGACAAGACAGGGTCTCTTACAAAATAGGAAACAGAGGAGCACGTTCTTCACAGCACTGTGTTGCTCTGCTCCTTGTGGATACAGAGAAAGTCTCCAAAGAACAACAGAAACTGAAGAAGGGCACAAAAGAAGTGCATCTTGTTCCCAGGACACATTGCCCAGGGAGTGTCATCATTCCGTAAGCAGCATTTTGCAAGTAAATCTATCGAGAGCAAGGGAGGCAAAAAGCAACTGCAGCAGTTTTGTTGTAACAGCTGGAACAGATGCTTCATGTCATTCGTCCACCAGGAGACATCTGCGGGTGTAAATACCGACTGTCCATGAGAGTGCTGCCAAGTGCAAACTTCTGCCCAAGTAGGGAGCAAGAGCCTAGCAGTTACCTGAATCCTGTGAGCAGCTGAAGCCTGTGTCTCCCGTGCTGCTGCTGTTTCCCAGTGGCCTCCCACCTGCCATGAGGGCAGTAAGGTGAGGAGATAGTCCCAAATCTGCAGGAAAGTTTTGTTTTTGTTACACAGTGAAGGGTTAAGGAGTTTGCAACAGTAAAAACCTCTCCCAGTAATACCCACTCTACTGCCTTATTTATTATTCTGCATATAAAACTTACCTTGCTGATGCAGAGAGCACAGCTTCTGGACTTTCCATCTTAGAAATCCAGTCAGCAGCTCTCAGGTTCAGAAACACAAATCTCCTTTCTCCCTGCACCATCTCCCTCCCACTCTTGCAACATCTGTGTGTGTTTTATCAGCCAGACAGGCTGAGCACCAAGCAAATGCCCTCACATGCATGGGGAGATTTGCCAGGCACCTTCTAGACAAAGAATAACCTGGTAGCCACCAGCAGCTGTGACAGGCCATTAGTGTGGGAAGAAGCTTATGAGAAAGGCTGGGGCACAGAGATGCCCAACTTCTTCCAAATCTCCAAAACAAGAAGGGAGGAGATCCTGGGATTTTTACAAAGGTGCTGTCTTTGGGTCCCACCTTGAGATTTTGCTGTGGGTTTGTTAGGGGTCTTTTTTCCCTTCCTATCAGCCTCCAGCTAATACATCTGATAAGAAGCTGACAGCTTCAAGTTTATCACTTGGAAAGAGAAAGAAATTTCCTGTCTTTACCCTCCCCACCTCAGTTTCCAATGTATTAATCCATAGCAGTTTCTGGATACAGATTTGCCAAAGCTCCTGCAGCTCGTGATGTGGCTACAGCTCCATAACTCTTTTCATTTACGTGACAGTCTCTCCCAGTGTTCCCAGGCTGCTGAAAAGATAATGGACACCTTGCTGCTCTCATCTTCCTTCTGCATTTTAGATCATCCTTCCCAATTAAATAATTTCAATTCCTGCCTGTGCATTAAGTATCCCTTGAAGATGTTCTATTTTTGGAAGCTTCTGAACAGGACCAAGGAAATTGTTAAAAATCTGAATGTCATTGCACTGCTACTAAAAAAAACAAAAAACCACCAAACTGAGCAACTGAAGCTCTCAGTCTGCAACGTGGGGACATACCAAATAGTTCTACTGTTTTACACAGTTTTACTTTGATTATGATCTTTTCTCTCAACCATTAAGCCTAAAAACGGAGCTTGCAGAAACAGCTATGCCAGTGGAACCTTAGTGGATTTCAGAGAGTTGTAGCATAAGGCCATTAATCAAAGAAAAAGTGCTGCAAAAAGTACTGTTGGTAGAGCTCAAATCTGGGCAATACGAAATGGAAGGCACACAAAAGGAAATGCTTGAGAAAGAAGAAAATAAATTATTTTTATTAACCTCATTGCTATGTCTTCTCTGCCTAAGAAAGTTTCACTATAGTAGGAGAAAGATGTTAACTGTAAAAAAAGAGAAAAATTCTCCTTTCAAATGTCTATAATCTGACTGATAAAAGACTGCTGAAAACTCCAGAAACATTCAACTTTCTTTACAAAGCCCTGAAACATACCAAACATAGGCAGGAAGCCTTGCTCTTAGTGGTATTAAGTAAGTGTCTTTTGAAGCCACATCTTACCTGTGATCCTGTTGGAAATGCTGAATAGCCTCGATGTCCTGTGCCGCTGAACAAAGGACTCGCGGTAATACCGATCCCCAAAGCACATTCCCAGGAGTTCCTTGCGCACTGTCTTGTTCCACAGCCCATAAATTAGTGGATGGCAAATGGCACTGGAAAAGGACAGCCATGTAGCTAGTGTCTCCAACGCAGGGGAAATACTGTTTTTGCCCCAAAGTGCCTCTGATGTAATTACTACCATGTAAGGCCCCCACGTAATGACGAAAGCCCCGATGACAACCAAGATGGTTATGAAAGCTTTGCACTGGTTGGCTGAGTAAACAACCCCTTGGAAAGCGTTCCTTCGGCTGCCGGAGGAGGACGTGGAGGTGCTGGAGTTCTTCCTCCCGTTCCTTTGCGAGTCCTCCTCCACAATGACAACGCTCCCACAGTGGATTTTGCGGGCTTTAATCCTTGCCACGCGGAATATGAATCCATAGCAGATCATCATGACCACGAAGGGCAGCAGCGCGCACCAGATCTGCCAAAAGGCCGTGTAGGCAGCCTCCTTGTGCCAGGCTGCCACACACATCCACTTGAACTGGTCAAACTCCAAAGAGGACCAGCCAAAAAGAGGAGGGAGGCAGCCAATAAGGGAATGCAGCCACACGTACACAAGAGCTACCACTGCTCTGTTGCCCGTTATCTTCATCGGATAAACCATCGGGTACAGCACAGCGTAGTACCTGGGGGGCAAGAAAAGAAGTAGTCTACAGGAGCATAAAAGACATACACTAAATTAAAGAACATGCTTTAATGATATTGATATCTAGTTCTTTTTTCTTCAAACAGGCTCAGAAACTCTGTTTCTAGAAACAGTTACATATAAAACCAGGTATCACTGCAGTCAAGACTATCAAACTTGGCTGAAGGCACACAATCAACCATTACATCTGTTCCAGGGTGTGAGTGCATGCTTAGGGTACAATCTGGAATTTTAAGTCACTACTCCATGTTTATCAAATAGTATGTTATTATACCATCAAGAGCTTTAAAAAACTCTAGATGCATGTCTGCATTTTCCATTATTGATGACATCACTTTCTCTTGCTCCACATCAAAATTTCACAAGGGGCTGAAGGAAAAATGTCACTCCAGCAGTACACCACGTTTTTCTCTGCAGTGCTTCTCAACTCTATGAACAGCCAGTGAGTTACTCTATGAGATGAGCAATTTGTTACCATTCATTACCAAAGAGCAGCTTACCGGTCTATAGCTATGAGTCCCAGAGTGAGCATGCTGGCTGAGCTGATCAGCATGTAGAGCAGGGCTGAGAAATTGCACCAAACAACCCCAAAGATCCATTCTCGCCTGATGGAGCTGGTGACAACAAAAGGCAGCACCAGCACAGAGAGCAGAAAGTTGGAGAGGGTCAGGCTGAACACAAATTTGTTGCTCAAGGTGAGAAGGTACGACTTGCGATACAGGGTGACGACAATCACCAGGTTGCCCAAACAGATGAAGATGGCAATGACGATAATAGCAATGGACTCGGTGACTCTGACTGCCCCATCTTCCTCCGTCGTCAGGTTCCTCAGGCCCTTCCCATTGCTGAGGGAGGAATTGCTGCTCATGGTCAGAGCGTGCAGATCTGGAGCAGCCAAGACATGCTGAGCAGCTAGAAGCAGAACAACGCTCAGAAACATTCAGGTAATAGCTCTTCAAACTCTTTCCAGTGACTGGAGGCCCTTTTGCCTTTGTTAAAATTTACCTGTAGTATGCCGGAAACCATGTTAGACAGGCAAGTGAAGGGGCAGCAAATTGCCTATGGGCACACCAAAGAGGACAACACCAAGCCTAGAACAGGGAAGACAAGAAGAGGTGAAGGGGGGAAATAAGAAAGAAAATAAGCACATTTTACTTTAACATTTTCTAAGGATCTTACTTGTTTCTACGTCCTACTTACCAGCTCCATCTAGGCTGTGAAGAAACAAGAACGTCACTATCAGTCTTTGTTTCCCTTTAAAGAAAGTCACTTAAAAAAAAAAATTCTGCCTGTTTATCCCAATTGTTACCTTGTATTCTGCCTATGCAGCATTTGCTGGTGGTCTATGGATGCCTGGCTAGTCACACCCTGCTGATCCTTTCTTAACAGTTGCTAAGTAACATTCAAAGACTCAGGGACCACTTCATGTACTCTCCCAACATCGTTTCTCCATGTTCATAATCACCTTAGCTACAGTGCTGATTGTATTTTACTGCCTATACCAAAGGACTGGGGGAATTGGCTTTCTGGACATGAGGTTTGAAAGCCACTTCCTTGCATTAAGATGAGGTCCATGCTACAGAAATGCTTGAGAACCTTTAATCCTTGACTTCTCAATGTTAGCATCCATTCCACTGATTCACAACCTCATTTTGTGAAACCTTGTTATTTCTCCCAATTCCTCAGCAATTCCTCTTTTCCCTGCTGCCTTGAAATGGCATTCATCACTATCTACTTCAGTCCTTCACCCATCTGCAGCACAGCATACTGAACAAACTAACAAAAACAAAAAATGCAAATATGCAGACCAAAAAAGTAAGAGCCCACCAATTAATATAAAGTTGATTTTAGCATTTCTTGGAAGTAAGGGACTCAGGAAAGTTATCTCAGCTAATTCTGCAGCTGTGCCAGACATGGGCCCCAGACAGACAGAAGTACTCACAGAAACGCTTCCATCTGTGTGGCTGCTGTGGCATTAGGCAGCAGTGTCAGTCTGGAAAGATGCCTTTTTTCCATTTTTATCTGTACTTTCCTAAGAACATAATTAAAGACATTACTGGGCCATACTTTGTAAAAACATAACTTAGCTTTTCCCTAGCCTCTGACTGAGGATATTTGTAAAAACACTTCCCCTCGAGTTTCTTTCTCTCTCAGCATGCCTGCATCACTTCTGTATGCCTTTCCAACACTTTTTGGCCGGAGCGGGTTTTGGAAAGGCGGCTTCCATCGCGGCCGCCCCCTGCGATAGCGATGCCCGGGGCACCTGGCGCTCCCCGTCCCCTCACGGCCCCGCTGCACCCTGAGGGGAAAGCGGCCTCTGGCAGAGGTGGCCCTCCCGGGGCTGGGCAACCCGGGGCGGGGACAGCATCCCGTCCCGTCCCGTCCCGGCTTCCCGCACACACAAAGCGGGTGGGACCGAGTTGGAAATACGGTGGGGAAGGGGGATTTCGCCATTTTACCCTGCGCTTCCTCCGGCAGCAAACAAAGGGCTGGAACGGGGTCCTCCGCCCCGGGCATCCATCGCCTCCCCCCCACTCGCCGGCGGCGAGCGGGTCCCGCAGCCGCTCCCGCCGCCTCTGCCCCCACCCCGGCTNCGCCGCCTCAGCCCGCCGCGCCCCCTCCCCGCCTGCCATGTTCTCTGCGGCCGCCCCGGGGCGGTCTGCGCACCTCCCGGGACCCCAGCTGAAAGGAGGGGGGCAAATAATTTACACAGATGAGGTAAAGTCACTTGATCCGGCTCGTAGTACCGGGTAGTCGCAGAGCCTAAGCGCTAAGACTTCCTAGACCCCAAAACGCTATTAAAAGTAACACAGAAGATTTGGGGAAGTTTTTCCCACACACACCTGAAGCAAGACATCGGATATATGTGTCATTATAAAGGGTGAACGATAATTAAATGCCATACTTGTGCATCCCTAGTTCCTGGCTTTCCCTGGCAAGGCCCTTAAGCACAGAGGGTGACTGCCCTGATGTGAGCTGTGCTTTGATTGTTTTGATTGCTCTGTGGAGTTTTTAATGCTGCGGACATCAGTTTCCTGTGGCTGCTGCCTCAGTTTGCTCCAATGCTCCAACAGCAGGAGCTGGACCGTGTGTCTTGCTCCTGAGCCAAGGAAGTCCATAGGGAGTTAGTCTGCCCTTTCAATGACGCAGAAAAGCAAGACAAGCACCCACCCATCAGTGCTGGAATACTAAGCTAATGTATCATTTTCAACCAGTTCTATTGATGCTTTTCTACAGGACTTTTTTAAGCTTGCCACGCCATTGCACTCTGACATTTTAAAAAGACCATCTTTGGACTGCGTTCAGAAATATATGGAATCAGCACAGGAGATTCCACAATGAGAAAAAACCGATGCACAGAAGTTCAATTTAAAGGTGAGGAAGAACTTATTTCCTGTGCAAGTGACTGTGCATTGATTGCCCAGAGAGGTTGTGCAGTCTCCCTCGCTGGAGATATTCCAGACCTGTCTAGACACAATCCCGTGCCATGTGCTCTGGGATGACCCTGCTTGAACAAGGAAGTGGGACCAGATGATCCATTGTACCCTCTTCCAACCTTGCCCAGCTGTGATTCTGTGTGCACACGTGTGTGTACTATCTAACATAGCACAGAGCACCTGTGTGATGAAGCCAGGTAATGCTTGCTGCAACTGTGAGTGTGGCCATGGAGATGGCCCGGGGCCACCAGGGGCTTCTGAGCTCCCCATGACTGCTCCTACTCAGCCATCCCACTGCTCTCGGTGAGGTACTTATGGGGAAGTGGCTGGAGGCACAAGCACTTGGGCACACAAACATTCTCTGCTGGCTTCTGCAGCCCAGCTTCCCTGGAACAGGGGCTTGGGTGAGCTTGCTGGCTCTTCATACTGGGCAGAGGAGATCAGAGAGCCCACTCTCCCCATGGTGGCTCCAGCAGTACAGAAAAGGGTGGATCCCCACCCCTCACCCACCTGCCCCCACACGTCACCTCACAAAATCACAGACTGGGTAGGTTGGAAGGGGCCACAATGGGTCATCTGGTCCAACCTCCCTACTCAACCAGGGCCATCCCAGAGCACGTGACACAGGATTGTGTCTAGATGGGTCTGGAGTATCTCCAGTGAGGGAGACTCCACAACCTCTCTGGGCAACCTGTTCCAGTGCTTGGTCACTGCACAGTAAAGAAGTTCTTCGTTTATATTCAGGTGGAATTTCCTGTGCATCAGTTTCTGCCCTTTGCCTCTTGTCCTATTGCTTGGCACTACCAAGAAGAGCCTGGATCCATACTCTTGGAATCCCCTCTTTAGATATTTATAGACATTGATGAGGGCCCCTCTCAGCCACCTCTTCTCACAGCTGAACAGGCCCAGCTCCCTCAGCCCTTCCACCTAAGGGAGATGCCCCGGTCACTTAAACATTTTCGTTGCCCTCCACTGGACCCGCTCCAGGAGCTCCATGTCTCCCCCGTCCTGAGGAGCCCAGAACTGGACAGAGCACTGCAGATGTGCCTCACTAGGGCTGAGCAGAGGCGCAGAATCCTCCCTTCCTCCCCTGCTGGCAACGCTCTTCCTGACGCATCCCAGGATTCCGCCGCCGCCGGGGCTCCGCGCCGCGCCCGCCCCTGGAAGCGGAAACGCCACGAGGTGGCGGTTCCGGGGGCGCCGCCGCTGCCGTGAGGGCTGTGCGGGAGGAGAGGGGAGGAGAGGGGCTCCGCCGCCTCCGCCGCCCCTGCCGCCCCCTCCTGCCCCTCCTGCCTCTCCTGCCTTCTCCTCGGCGGAGAGGAGGCCGCCATGCACCCCGTTTTCCAGAGCAGTCGGCGCGACTTCACCTTCGGGCCGTGGAAGCTGAGTGCCGCCCGGACGCACATCATGAAGTCAGCGCAGGCCGAGAGGTGGGGCGGGCTCCGGGCCGGGGGCGCAGGGAGGCACGGTACAGCACAGCACGGCACGGTGTCCCCACTGCTCGGGGAGGCACCGCAGGCTGCGGCCTGGACCCTCACAGCGCGGGGCTGAGGGCTGGGTGGCCTTGCGAAAGAAGCACAGAGCGCTCCCAGTACGGGGGAGACGCTGTTCGGCCCAGTTACGGGGGGGACCGGGGTTTTTCCCTCTCTGCAAGCTTGATTCTCTGGCTGGAGAAGCTGGGGTGATTTGGGTTACAGGTAATTTCCAAAATTTTGTTTTAATGATTGCAGAGCGCACCCTACAAGAAAGACGAAGAGGGACTTTTTACAGGGCCATGTAGTACTAGGACACGGGGGAATGGATTCGAACTGAAAAAGAGAAGACGTAGATTGGATCCTAGGAAGAAATTCCTGACTGTCAGGATGATGAGTCACTGGAACGGGTTGCCCAGAGAAGTTGTAAATGCTTAACCCCTGGAGATGTTCAAGGCCAGGTTAGGTGGGACTTTGGGCAACCTGGTCTAGCGGAGGTGTCCTTGCCCATGGCAGAGAGGTTGGAACTTGACCTTTAAGGTTTCATCCATTCAAACCATTCTGTGATTGTATGGTTATAATGGTTTTGGATCTCTGGACCTCTGTGAACTGAGACCTACTAACTAGAAGCCTAATTTTCTTACTTAGTTTTGAAAAAGGATCTTTTAAATGTCTTATACTTGGTAATAGTTATTTTAAGATAGTGGTTTTCATGAAAAATTTATAATTTGCTGTCTTCCTGTAGAAATTTCCAGTCCAGTCAAGCCATTGGAGGAAATGTTCCTGTATCAGCATCAAGTACTTAAGTCAGATTTGCTAATGTGGAACTGAACAGTTCAGCTGTGCCATAACTAGCTTTAGTGGCAGATGAATTTGGCAGATATTTCTTAGTTTCATTTTCTGGAATAAATTTCAGTATACATAGGAATCTCGTTAGTCTTGTTAAATGTACTTTCATTTATCTTGGTTTTACTTTTCCTGAGGCCAGTGAGGCCTTGTCTGGGAGGAAGTGGCTAGTCCTGGCTTGGATGGGTGCACTATTTGCTGGGTAAAACACTGGCTGGATGGCTGAGCTGAGAGAGTGATGGTGAATGGAGTTACCTCCAGCTGGTGGCCTGTCAGCAGTGGTGTTCCCCAGGGCTCAGATATGGGGCCAGTCCTGTTCAATACCTTTATTGTTGATCTGGACAAGGTGCTTGAGTGCCCCCTCAGTAAGTTCCCAGATGACCCCAAGTCAGGTGGGAGTGTTGATTTGCTGGAGGGTAGGAAGCCTCAGCAGAGGGGTCTGGACAGGCTGGATTGATGGGCTGAGGCCAATTGTAGGAGGTGCAACAAGGTCACAGCAACCCATTTTGTCTTTTTTATTGCTTGGGGAGCAGAGCTAGTATCTATAGGAATTTAATTTCTGGCAAATATATGTTGCAAAAATCCCTCAGCAACCTGTGTGGAAAGGTGAAGGATTAAATGTGCCATAGCAAACAAACAACTCTTTTCTGTGTGGGAGTTGGTTTTTGCAGGTCAGGGGTTCCTACTTGATGAAATGGAAAAGTCTGTGTTGTTACTCTGCCTTCTCTGGGAAAAATGTAGGATCTTATTCTCCAAGTCTATGAATTTGCTATTTTTATTTTAGTTAGGTTAGCATATTGTTCCTTTGTATGCAGAGTTACAGAAATAACCACTTTTGTTCAGGAATGCCTTATTATCAATGTGAACATTATGATTAAGACACTCTTCTCCCTCCCCTCCTTCAAATTATTATATTTCCTAGAGCTTGCTTCTCTCCAGATGTCATGTATTCCTTTTTGATCTTGATAAGTCAAGTCAGTAGGGAGGAAAAGAAGTATAGGAAGTCTTTTGGGGATGAAGGTCAGAGGATATATCAAGTGTTGGGCTTTGTGTCTATTAATATATAGTATATCTATATAAGTACATAAGTTTAAATAAGTTCACAGACTGATGTAAAATAAAATGTGAAATAGGATGCTTTGGGATCTTCTGCAGGGATGGTGCTTGCTTGGTTCATGCAGTACCTCGTTCAGCTGGGTCTGTGGCTTTGGCTGTGGCTTTCCTGCGTAAAGTTATAAACACTAATACGTGTCTTCGACCAGCTTGAAAAACTAGTAGAGCACAGTAGTGTCTTCTGCACTTTTTACATACTCTGCCAGGGTTGTTTTAAGCATCTTTTTTGTAGGCTTCTAAATTTGGAGATAGGGACCACTGTGCAGTGAATTTAAACTTGCTGATGGTGAGTCCTTGTTCCTAAAAGTTTTTTGAGCACCTTCTGAAGTTGGTCCATCGACCATCCAGGGATTTGCTAACCCAGATTGAAAATTGCTTCTACGTGCTTCTCAGGTATTTTTTTGATTCCTCATCTGTGAGACTTTTCTATGAGCCTGATGGAGAAGGAATGTTTTAGAAAGACTTTTGTGGTGGAAAAGTCACTTCAGATAATGACGCTGCATTTTAGGTGAAATGAATTGACCTGGGAAAACAACGAAGTCTTGCAGAACATATTGATGATGTGTCTTCTAAATTATCATGGTCTAAAGAATCCTTGTTCTGAAACAAGGACTGCGTTCACTGAGCTATAGCTGACTGATGTCTCTTTTATTTTTCTCTGCAGGTTGGCTGATGAATTACACATGCCTTCCCTGCCAGAGATGATGTTTGGAGACAATGTCCTAAGAATACAGCACGACCATGGTTTTGGAATTGAGTTCAATGCTACAGATGCTTTAAAATGTGTCAATAATTGTCAAGGTATGATCAAAGTCGCTTGTGCAGAGGAGTGGCAAGAGAGCAGGTACAGTATTTTATCACCAGTGGGCAAGTACTGATGTGTTGTATATGAAACTGTCATACAGTAGCTAAAGGAACAAACTGAACTCTTGAAGGGCACGTTGTGTTTGGTTCTACCCTAGATACAGCATGTGATCACAGAAGTCACTTCGCTTTTCTTTGCTGTCATCATCCTTTGTTAAATTGGGTCGGCTGTATTTTTCAGCTGTCTTGGCTTTCTTAAAGTACACTTCAAGTTTAACATGACTTAATGCTATTCCTGTTTATTCAAACTCACAGGGCCTCGAGCATTACAAGATTGTATTGTGTGGTGTTGCAAAGTGCTGTGCATGTTCAAAATCTTAGCCTTAGGAATAAAGCAGAACAATTACCATGCATGAGAACTAATTATAATGCTTAGTATTTTACCAAATTGGATTAGTTGTAGAGCACCTGGAAATAAAGCCCAGAGAGAAAGCAAAGTTGTCATGAAAAGTAAGGCAAATTTTAGTGTAAATGATTGCTGTGTATTGTCAACAGATCACTTTCTGCCTACTTAAAAGAAAAATTGATCTTGAAATACAAATTTTTCATCCATATTGCATGAAAATCTTTATTTTGAGTCATAGAACTGAGATAATGTTACATCAAGAATTCTTACAACTGTTTTCAAAGTTATTATGGAAACAGATGTTGTGAAACCATGGTTAAGTCTTGACATTGTAATTGCAGCACAGACAATGCTGCTGTTTTTCTTCAGGAACAGTGTGGGAATTCTAATGCGCAGTCTTCTGTAAGGTTGTAATTTTTGGGGAATTGCTGCAAAGCAGTTACTACAAAGCTGTTTTCTCTTTCACTTTTTGAGGAGTGAGACTGAGCACACTAAGGAAGTTGTCAAGCCATATGACTGGACTTACACCACAGACTACAAAGGAACTTTGCTGGGAGATACTGCAACATTAAAGGTAATCATTTTCTTCTTGTTAATTACTGACTGCATCTTGCTTCCGTCAAACTTTTTTTTTTTAAAGCAGTCGTTCACCTTTCAGTAGGTTTGTGTAAAATCTTTTGTGCTTCAAAATTTCTGATTTTTCATGTCTCTCAGCATTTTATCCTAATCAAATCATGGCTTATTTTAATAATGGGAGTGGGCAGTGTCTTAAAGCATTTTAGGATTAAAGCACATGGGAGTCTTCATCTCTTGCTGGGGGCCCTTCTGGAGCCCTGAGCTCCTCACATACAGCAGAACTGTCAGCTGTGTCATTCTGTAGTACCTTTATGCTCTGCTGCTTGCATGTTTGTCTGCTTTCTGACCTAACTGCTTTCCATGGCCTTATGTTTTTCTGCAACAGTAACTCAGTAACTCCTCATATTTAAACTCACAGGCCCTGCCATGTTTTTATTTTACTTGAAAATAAGGCTGAAGTTCCCAGCTTCTCTTTACTGCATACAGGTTGCTTGCTACTAAGCAGATAATCTGTATTGATTCACTAGAATTGCTTTAGATAGAGATCATTTGAGTTGTGCTGGAGTTAAAAGTACAGCATAGAAATAAACAGTGTTAGTCCATACTCTTTAGGCACCAAAAGTGTCTGTGGAGACCATGAGATGGAAAACATACAGGTACTTGATTTCCATGGGAAGGCTTTGCTAGAATCCTTGTAAAGGTGTGTAGTGGGCTAGGGATGCTAAATGCATTCAAATCTGTTTATAAACCCGAACTTCTCATACGTATGTTAAACACAAGGCATCTTCAAATGTTTTGAAAGAAAGGGAGCAGAATTGTTTGCAGCTGAAACTCTAAGCCTGTACCCAGAGAGGAGTTTGTTCAGAATTTTCCACTCTTAGTTTTTGCTTTTGCTTGATGTTTATTTCCAAGAAGAAACTCTTGCCTTTTTCTCTTAGAAATCTGGGGTGTCTTAAGCTTAGTGCCCTCAACGTTTTTTCCTTTCTAAAAGTGTGGAATTCAAAATATCAGAACAAACTTTATGTAGTTTGGCAACAAATTAATATGCTAATTGTTCCTAATCTTTTCCTTTAGGTTGTTCCTACGACAGAACACATAAATACAGAGAAATTGAAAGCCAGGGAACAGATTATGTTTTTTGAAGAAGTACTCCTGTTTGAAGATGAACTCCATGATCATGGAGTATCAAGTTTGAGTGTGAAAGTAGTGAGTATTGGGAGGTGTATAAACATACCTGGGGGCTCAGTTGGCTGATAAATGCAAAACACAGCTGCTTTTCACATGTTGTTCCTTTTGGGATTTAAACTTTTAAGCACGAAGTTCTTCATCCTTGCTCTTAGAAATATGATCTTAACTGGGAACAGTGTTGTCTTGAAACCTTTGTCGTCTGCCATTTGCTTCAGGGGACAGTCTTTTCCCTCCTTTTGCATCCTGCCTCATAGTCCTTTGAGACACTGCCCTGCTGGCCAGCCATAGCTGTAGCAAATCAACAGCCCAAATTTTGACTTCAATCTTGAAAACTTCTCATACTATCTTCCATTGTGAATAGCTGATGTAGACAAGTACATGCTTAAAGTAAACCTTTGTATTGTGCTGAATGGACCATCTTAATTTTGCAGAGAGTGATGCCTTCCAGCTTTTTTGTGCTGCTGAGGTTCTTCTTGCGGGTGGATGGGGTACTCATCAGGATGAATGATACAAGGCTTCATCATGAGGTAAACCCTTACTTTTCATCATGACTGTTTTACAGAGATTCCCTTGCCATTTTACTTTCAGTGACCTGGTGATATTCCTCTAATTTAATGCTGATGTTTGGGGGCCCAAGAACTTCCAAATTTTATTATTGTGGTGGTGCTGAACTAGCAACCAAGTGCTGGATTCCATGGTGTGGGAGCAGAGTAGGCTACCCCTCGTGATGTAATCATTTAAATACATTTGACAGGCACAAATTAGAGAAGGAAGTACAAGAGAAAAAATAGGCAACAGTAAAGAGTTCAATACTGTCTTGTCTCTAAGTACATTTTTTTGTCTTATCTAATAGAATTAGACTGCAAGTGTAACTTGCAAATAACTGTCCCTAGTACATTGAGATCTGGTATCTCATAAACAATACAGGATATTAAGATTTGTGGTTTGGTAATCCTGTGTAGATGTGTAGGAGTTCTAGCTGAGTAAAAAGTAACGAGCATGTTCAGTCACAGAATTTTTTTTGATGCATGCACACAGAAAGGTGGTTTTTGGAAAAAAAAAACCATTGTTATCATCTGTCTTCATGAATTGAATGTACATTTCTTCTTCTCGGTGAAAATAATGTGGTCAACCAAATTCCAGTGCTTATTAAATTCAATGTATTTAAAATGCTTAATTTGTACTGATACCAGATGATCACTTCTTTCCATTAGGCTGACAAGACCTACATGTTACGAGAATACACATCCAGAGAAAGCAAAATATCAAATTTAAAGGTATTGCATTTTTTAAACTTTGTTTCTTTTTCTTCTGTCTGCTTTTTTGTTTTATGGTCAGCATAGAAAATACTGTATGTCTTAGTCATTCTTTGTAAAGTTTTAAATTAATACAGAGGAAAATTCTTTCTGCTTATGCAGCATTTGTTTTGATAATTTTTGGGCAGATTTGCATTTTGTAAATGCTCAGATCCCGTGACAAGATATGGGTTTGAGTCACTTTTTCGACTATTGAGTTAATAAAATTTTTTAATTATTTTTTCATAGAACTGTTCAGCTGCAAAATCAGGTACTCCATGTCCCATGAAGTTAAATTTCATGTCTGGTTGTGTGCTTGCAGGCAGTATTAGGGGTTAAGATCTGTTTGGTAATAGAGTCTTCCAGTTTTTCTCAAATATTTGGAGTTAATAGGTCACCTTAAAACTCTAGTAATGGCTCAGAATAATTTGTGGCACATTTGGAGTTGCAGCTGTTTATTTTTATTGTTGACCCAATGCCTGAACTTTCATATTCTTGTACCTTTCCTTCTCCCTTATTTTTCCTTTGCCTCTAAAAAGTGGCTGGTGTGTTACTGACCTTCCAAGGGAATACCTTTTTTCTTGTGAGGAAGGGGGCACTGTATCATTTCTTAACAATATGTGATCCTTATAAACAAAACTAAATCCAGACATGAGCTTTTTGATAGTTCTGTAACTTTTGAAATATAGATCAGTGATCTAGGTTTTACCTCACCTTATGTTTGAAAATTATCATCTGTACTGTTAGATCATTTTTCCTGCCCATTGTTATAGAGCAGAAATGCACATGGCTTTCAGCTTGCATAGGTAAAGCAAAAAAGACTCCTGCTTCCCTGAGGTTTGAAATAATAAAAAGTGGAATGGTTCCTTACATGGTGTAGGGGTAGCCAAATTAGAGGTTGCATTTGAATAGCTCTGGATGAACTTAAAGAATGTTGTTAGAAATTTGAAGGTTATTTTGTCGATTTTTATTTCCCATCAAATGTCTTGTATATATGGGAAAGTGGTCTACAGGGATCTCCAGAGAAAAATACTGGTTAACGTAATGAAACCACCTTATTTCTTAAAATATGAATTTAAAATCCAAGGAGTTTTAGTATTTCATGTAAAAGACTGTGGTGGACTTCATAAAAACTAAGATACATGTTGAGATTGAGCAGCTGATAATTGATCAGTCTGAGCAACGCCAGTGAATATATTGCAATGGCTAGAAGAGATGGAGTCCTAAGTGGCCATCCTAGTCTTACCTAGAACTGGAACCTTAAAATGTGTGTTCCATTCACATTTTAAATATATTTTTTTAAAGCATTGTAGGTGTTTATGGATATCTCTGACTTAAAAAATATCTGCTGCTTAAAAATGTTAAATACTTTTCCTTGGCCTATTGAGCCACATAAGGAATAAGACTGTCCATTTGAAGTTATAAGGTAAATTTTAATAATCATACCTGATTCCAGGTGTTTACATCCAGTAAATTATAGATTATTTGTCTGTAAAAGTTAGGAGTTGGAACACTTTTCTTTTATGCCCTCTTTTCTTTCATTTGTTTCATGTAAAATTTTTGCTTTTTAGAACGTTCCACCTTCCCTCTTCACGGAACCTAACGAGATCTCTCAGTATCTACCCATAAAGGAGACAATCTGTGAAAAACTAGAATTCCCAGAGAAGCTGGAGCCTAAAGCAGAAACATCACTGGAAACCACATGTGCTAAGTCTAAATAAATGTGATTTTATATGGACTTGAAGTAGACTGGAGATAATGTGATCACATAATTGTTGTCATGGGGGGTGTTTCACTACTAGTGGAATGAAGAATTTGGCTAATTTTTCTGTAGCCTTGAGAGAAAATATTTCAAGCAGGTTTTGCTAATGGTGTTTTTTGTTTGTTTTTTTTTTTTTAACCTGTATCTGGAGTTGATGATAGACTGGTGGGGAGTTACAGTTTTCAACAGCATTGGAGAAATGACTGTTGGGAGTCTGGGTTCTGTTTAGTTCACCAAGCAAGCAGGAGTATTGTCTGGACCCCCTCCACTAACATTTCCATGATGATTTTGTTTTTGCTGCTTCAGATACTAAGAGACTACAGGAGTTGTAAAACTGGCATGATTTTATTTTTATTGAGAAATAATCCACAGTAAAAAAAAGAGGGTAAAAATTCCTTTGCATTTATTTTCATCTGTCAGTCCTAAACTACCCATTTTGCTTGGCTTCCCCTACTGTGAGCTGATAACCAACAAAGTTACTTTTTGTGATCTCTGATCCAGAATCTCACCTAAGAATATTGATTTCATCTGAGGACAGGCTTGAGTATAGGGAAAAAAATGCATTTGTTTGACACTATATAAAGGTAAAATTATTTGCGAAGCATTAACTCCAGAGCAGGAGAAAAGCTGGGGGTTAACAGAGTAACTGGTAAGTCTCTTCACAAACGCTGGATAATGTGATGTCAGCTGGAGTTCTCTGGGCAGTTCTGGGACTCTCACGTGGGGTCCCTGTGCTGCTCCAGTCATGTACGATGCTGGAAAGGCATTGCCTGCACTGGCCTTCCCTTGGATGTTCCAAGATGGTTCTGCTGCCCTGACAGCCAAATTGCCAAACTGCAGTGGGGCTTAAGGCTGGGGAAGTCTGATCCCTAAAGGATGCTGGTATTTGCAGTTTGAGAGGGGAGATCCTGTATGGCCTTAAAAGGATGCTAACGTGTTCCAGATACATAATTTTGGTTTATTTTAAAATTCTTTTAAGTTCTGATATTAATAGATGTGTGATCACTTGTATAGTCATGGTTTCGACACTCTGGAAATTAAACTTAGATACTGGTACTGCTTTTGGAAATCCTACAATACATTACTGGTTTGGCCTAAGAATGGGGCAGCTGAGCAGGCTTCTCTGGGTTTGCTGCTGACACTCGGTGCAGGAAGCAAGTAACTGCAGTGAAAAGCAGGCCTTGCAGTGTAAGGTGCTCGCAGATAAGAACATGTACACATTCTCATATCTTGGGGTTTTTGTTTAAATATCTTCATACTCTACACTGCATGGCTTACTAGAAGCAACCCACCGCAAAACCTAGTATTTTAGCAGATCTTTTGTGAAGCTGTTTTCATGTAGAGAAGACCCTGAGGTTTTTAGGGGGGTAAAAAAAAGTCTTCTCCCATCTAAGTGACTGTTTCCTTAGTAAAAAAAAATAACACACTTCACTTTTATTTGAGGCAACCTGGTCTAGTGAATTCAGCATCAAGTGGAAAGGCAGGAGCTAACTGCAATTTTTCCTGTATCACTGATTTACTCTAACCACAGGGAGGACATTTCTCTGTGCCTCTGCTCCATGTATGTAAAAATGAGAGTTAATATATGCCTACCTCACAGAGGGACTGTGAGGATTAGTTTGTACAAAGTTATTGATTAGAATAATTTTTTTCTGAATACACCTTCAGCCTTATCTTTGGAATCCTCTGGAAAGGATTGCTGCAAAAAAATGATCCATACAATGAGTGAAGAGAACTGAAATGAAGCAATTTCTGAAAGCACTTATCAGCCATGATAATTATCAGATAATGATCAGACATGCTCTGGGTGAATGAATTTATGGCCACTTTGAAATACAAGTGAGGTCCTCTATGTTCCCCATTACAGTCCTAAATTCTGTTGGCTTTTTTTCATCTTCTTGCACTTGTTTCCTAAAGATTTTAGTGTCAGGATGAAGAAGGGAACTGCAAATGAATGCAGCACGGAAGAGATTAAAATCCATTTGGTAATAGAAGATTATTTGGGTCCACTCCAGTGATAGAGGGAAATGAGGAAAGAGTGAAAAGGAAGAGAGCAACGAATGGGGGTGAAGAGCTATTTTTCTGGTAGAAGTAAATAATGACGCTTCTTTTACTCTAAGCATATATTAGTTTACATGCCTTAAAGCTTAAAAAAACTCACTTTAAAGCTGGTATGACTGAGAGCAGAGCTCATGTAGTGCTGGCATGAAGGAATCTATATCTGCATTTGTTAATTAAAACTGTGATTTGGGCTTGGTCAGTGATGTTAACATTAAACTCCTTTGGGCTGAAATAGAGTGTGGGGGAAAGCCACGGAGTGGAGAGGGAGCAGTGGGAAGGGCACTCTGCATGTTTAGCTTATACTGTGTATTTTCTCTTGTCCATCATACATCCTAATTTGTGACCTGTTGGTAAAGTTCTATGGAATGAACTTGTATCCTGACTCTATAGATACGTGCTCTCCATATATTCTAAAGGGTGATGCGCGTTTCAGTGGAACACACGTGTTGGGGAAATCACAAGAGCACCTTTAGGAAGTTGCACTTACAACAAGTTCAGAATTGGAGCACTTTGTGACTTTCTTATACCATGCAGATTACCAAGAAGCAGCAGTATAAACTGGCATACAGCAAGCTCTCTGGCACAAAATTTCCACAGAAAGGACCGCTTTGAATAAGTAACTTCAGGGGGGAGGGAGTGGGGTGATTCTCCAGCTGTTTTGTGTCGAGTTTAATGTGGCAGTTTATATTGTTCCTTGTATGTTGCTAAATAAAATGTACCAAACATTTTATAGTTCTGTTTTTAACTGAGCAAAATAAACTGAAATAACTACTTGTGATGCTGAATTTTGCCTGCTAGTAGGACATTGCATCCACATACCTTTGTCAGGAGACTGCTCTGGCTCGTTATGAAAGTAAAGTGAGACTCTTTCAGAGCGCGAGAGGAGCCACAGTTGTGGGATTAAAATGAAACTTCTCTGACTATAAAATGAGTTTTGCTACAGCCAAGTAATGGATTCGAAAGTGCTGGGAGGAGATAGGCTCCATCCACAGCCGGACTACATCCCCCGGCAGCCTGCGCGCCGCCCCGCCGGTCTTCCCCTACCTGGGGCGCGCAGGTGGGCGCGGTGCCTGCCGGGGCTGGTAGTCCCTGGGGAGGGAAGGGAAGAGCGGGGAAGGGAAGGGAAGGGAAGGGCAGGGCATTCCGGCCGGCCGGGCG
>WEIT01038540.1:95405-181314 GCA_013389985.1 Dryoscopus gambensis | reverse complement strand
GTCGCCGGTGGCGTGGGCGGGCGGTCCCGCGTGGGCTCCGCCAGCGCTCCCCCCGCGCGTCCCGGTGCCTCGGCATCCCCCGCTTCCCGCGGGACACACAGGAGGGTGCCTGAACAGGACTCGGTGCAGCTCCTGAGAGGAAGTTTTCACGCTTGGTAGGAGGCAAGAGCTACAAGTAAACAAGTTTCACTTTTGTGTTTCTCCTCGTTTCCAGGTTATCGATTCGACTTCGTTAGGCTGGGGCACCCGAGTGAAAGGCTTCGTTGCGTGTTTTGCGATTGGATGCCTGTGCTCGATCTTGGTAAGGACCTTTTGCCAGATCTCCCCAATGAGTTTCAGGAGCCCAGATAATTACAGCCTTGCTCTGTGCTGTTGCTTGATTTTTCCGGGTCTCTGCGGAGACGTCTGACTGTTCCAGTTGTATGCGATACACTGACTCTTAACAAGAATGCCAATAAATGCGATTTACTTTTGTATGTGTGATTCTGCTTTAAGTTTTCCTAAGGTTTCTTTTGTCATGTGACACTTCTTGGATATATATTTTTGTTTATATGTATTGTTTCAATTTAAAGCCTGTTAATTTTTTGCCCCTCTCTCTCTCTAAACGTTCCTTTTTAGGGTAGTTGTTTCCTATGGATACCAAAGAAAGGGCTGGTGCTCTTTGCAGTGTTTTATACACTGGGGAATATTGCATCTATTGGGAGGTAACAATCTTTATATATTATTTCCCTAATACAGTTGAGAAACAAAAGCAGAATGATAGTGCATAAGTGGTAGAAACTGTTGCATTTGTGAGAGGAGATTTGCTTTTGTAGATAATTTTTGTGTTGAATTGTACAGAATGGTACTTCCCCAGTAGTGCCCTGAAATTGTAAAGAAAATTTTAATTTTGTGTATTGTTATTAGTAATGCATTCAAAGTAAAAGTTGCTCATCAGTAAACAAGAATCAAACTAATGCTTTGAGCACTGAGGTTTTTTGATTTTGTCAGTTCCTCCTCCCCAAGATGAAACTAATTCTTCACCATTTTGGATTTGGAAGTGTTCTGTGTGTTTTGGTGAGTATATTTGGGGCAGTCTGTCTGTCAGGGCAAGCATATGTGGTAAGACTTCATGGCCATCAAGGCTCCTGAAGCAAAGCCCTACATACTCTGTGACAGGCCCAACTTTCTGGAATTGTGGAAACTTAGCATGATGTAAGAAAGCATAAATAATGGAATTGGAAGTAATATGCTAATGAGGCAGAATAATATAGTATATGGGGCAGAAATACCACTTCAGTTAATGGTGTTTTCTTGTATAATGTTATATACATATAATTCATCCAGTATACATCATCAGGGCTCTAAATGAGGCTGCAGGTCTGGTAAGGGATCAGAGAATGAATTCAGGCCTGAAAACAGCCCTTTATGTAGAGGAATTGAGCTGGATTACCTGGCAATCCATGCAGAGCCTCTGTGGATGGTGTTCTTGAAACACAGATTTAAAGACCGTTTTTTGAAAAGCAGGTTAGAAAAGCATCTGTCAAGGGTGATCTGATTGGAGCTGACCTTGCTCTGTGCTTCTAACTTGATAGTTCTGCTCTTCTTATGTTAATTTTAACTGAACAAGTGTGAATAAAATTGTAAATACCTTGCACAAAGAAAAGGGGGGATGGATTTTGTCTCATTGTATAATCCCATTTCTTTTGTTACGCAGCACTGATTGCCATAACAACACAGTGCACGGATGCCCCTATGGCAGCAGACAATTTAATCTTACCGAGTTTCACTTTTGCCTCTCTCATTTCCTTGTTCATCTTGACTTGTTTTTCACAGCACTATGTTTCTTATGGGACCAATGAAACAATTGAAGCGGATGTTTGAGCCCACACGTTTGATTGCTACTATTGTTATGCTAGTAAGTGTCCGAGGAGTCGCTGTTAACTCGTACAAACCTGGGAACAATTTTCATTGTGAAGTCGTTTCATATCCAGTGATCCAGCTATGTCTCAGGATGTGTCTGGGGGTGGTTTTTTGGTTCATCTTTTCTTAAAATATCAAACACTGCACGTCTGCTGTAGTGGAAAGGTACGTGTAGCACCAGAAAAGCACCTCTCTGTTAGGCAAGAGTGAGCTGAAGCCGGGTTGTTTTGCTAAATGAGCATTAATGAGGTCTGTGGCTGGTGTGTGTGAACCCTGCATGTGCTTTTTCAGGGTGCTTGAGGTCACAACATCATATTTACATATTGCCTAAGAAGTGAATGATGGGAAACTAGTTTTTTTAAAAGTTGTCCTATGGATGTTGCTAGATATTTTATTTTGCATAATTTTGTCTTTTTATACTCTGTCTGATGGCCTTGAAAGAGCTGTGTAGGTATTTCTACCTTGATAAAATTACCTCTTTGTGACAAAGCAGCTGGGGAAACTCTGTGTCTTGGTCACCTGGCATTAGGGATCATCCCAGCTGGCTGATAGTCTCAGGTTTTGAAACTTGTATGACAGAATGAAATTGCAAATTCGACATTCAGTGGGGTCACCCTTGGAATTATTTTATTTTCAGAAGATGGAAATGATAGCAAACCCTGTGCTGTGTGTGTCTCTGTGTCTGAAAGTTGCTGCTAAGTTTCAGTCTGACTCTTCTTTAAAGTACACAGATTCTTTTTGACTCTGCAATTTTCCCATTTTCTCCTGGCAAGTCAAAAATCTGAAAGGTGGTTTAACTTGCATGAAACTCCTGTTTTCAGTCTGAATGTCTTCAGCGTGTTAGCTTGGCGTCAGCACTTCCCAATTTCTCTTTACACGTCCAGAGATGCTGCAGAGCTTGAGAAATTGACTGTATATGCTTGCAGATCCAAGCAAGAAGCTACTGTGTGGTGTATGTGTATTTTGTGTGCATTCAGTCAGGAGAATTCCTGGAATGTTGTTCACTGGGATAAAGCCAGTCATTAGATGTATGATGCAGTATTTAGACCAATATACAAACCACCACCTTAAAAGTAATGGTAGAACGGCATTTATTGTCAGTAGTCCTGGTTGAGCTCATGTGTGATTTCTTTGGCAATGCATGTCTTAGTGTCTTGAATATGCAGTACTATATCTCTTTTTTTCCATTCTAGCAGAAAAAAGCACATTATAAACTCTAGTAGCACAATGGTCCATGTGTATCTAAAGGCTGTTAGATGTTGATAAAGCAACATGAATTATCAGCCTCTATCATAGATAAATGAGCTGTCATGTCTTAAACTGAAAACTAACAGGAGGCTTCTGTTAAAACTGAGGGTTAAAGCAGAAAATAATCCCAAATGTCCTACTACCCCCCAAAATTTTACCTGTACTGACGAGAGACAGAGTGCAACTCTGAAAACAGAAGAAGCACTGGTTCGAATGACTGTGCCTTACTTGAATATATACACAGGAGAACTACTAAGCAGTAGCCCAAAGTTCTTGAGAGTGTAGCATAGTTGTAATTGGTGAGCTTTTAAGTAATGACAGAGCTTCAACCCCACGGTAACCATAAAATCATCAGGAACTGTGCAGAAGCAGGAAGACTAAGAGCGGTAACTGAAAAGTATTTGAAAAGTCTTACTTACGCAAAATGATGAAATGTGCTGTGTGCCTGTGACACCAAGAAGTGTGTGGGATGGAGTAGAGACCTGCAAAATAGCTGCAGGAACCTCTTCCTCTTGCTCCTTTACAGCCATAAAATCATTTTCTGGAGGTACCAGGCTGGTATTTTCTGATTGCTTTAATTCACTTCAGAAATATAACAGCAAGAGCATTTTAAATACAAGGAACTTTTAAATATGAGGAACTCTTACAATGGAGGATTGAATAAAACTGTGAAATTATGTAATTAATTTCTGTCTCTGTGAGGGACCCCATTACAGTGTTGCAATATCTGTAGAAACTGGAGTTGTTTCTATGTTTAATTAAAATCATTTGTTTTCTTCTAGTTGTGCCTCATACTAACACTGTGTTCTGCTTTCTGGGTGAGTATTGGAGTCTTGTATGTATATACAGCTGGAGTTAATATATCCGGAGCATATATATACAATAAGATTCTTACACCATTGTCTCTGCTGTGTTCCTTCCCTCCTCCCCTCTCCTCTCCCCTCCAGTGGCGTAAGGCAGGACTCGCGCTGCTTTTCTGCATCTTACAGTTTTTTGCCATGGCATGGTGAGTGATTTCCTTCCTACACACTCCATTTGCTGTTGCACCTGACATCAGTAGCTGAATTGTGAGTGGATTTTGACCTTGAATTAGAGGGTAGGAAAATTTTCACCTTGTCAATCCCTTAGATTCAAGACAATGCATCAGTGAGGAGCTGACCTGTTCCCACTTCTTGGTCTCTCACACCACTACAGAGGCTTTGGAGACAGAGCTCCGGGCTCCATTGCTAGAGGAAGTTCTTTTGATTTCTCTGAGCTTGAACTGAACTTGTTTTTTTTTATTTTCCTTTTAAATCAATTTTTTCCCCACTATCTGGTATTTCTCTTTTACACTCTCCTGAATTTGTCTTGTTCAGAGACCCAGTTACACCAATCAAATTGTCAGTGTTCTTCATGCTAACATATGGTCTGTGCAAGGTCACCAAAGGAGTGCACAAAGTGATATGGACACCTAGCCAGCCCTCAACACTAATCTTGCCTACCTGTAGGTGTTGGAGCATGAAGAATACTGGATGCAGGAGAGCTGCGTTTAAAATGCTTTCACAACATCCCCCTCTATTTTGCCACAGTATTTCATACCCTGGCTGGGCTAAGATGGCTTGCAAGGATACTCCTTCCTGTTACTCACAAACTCAGAGCTTCATTTTGGTTATGTAACTTGCAGTTTAGAATATCAGAGGGGTTGTTCTTGTTTGTGACTCTAATAAAATCTCACATGAAAAGTAACTTTCAAAATCTTTCTTCTTAGGTACAGCATTTCCTTCATACCATATGCAAGGTAAGTTTCCCTACTCTCTTACTCTTTGTCATTTTAATCATACAGAAGGTTGGTTTAATCATACAGGAGGTTGATTTAGAGAAGCATTGTAATGTGTGGCTTTAGAAGGTTTTCCATGGTGCAGGAAATACAAGTAGTTAAATCTGAAAATGAAAATAAGCATCTGCTCTAGCAGGAGAACACAAATTAAGAAAACGAGAGGGCTTCCCATAGAAATATGTAAGCCTGCTGATCAAATGCTGATCATAAGGTTTGCCTTTGGAATGCCTAAGTGTTGGTCCAAAATGCTGCTAGCCAAGCGTATTGTGTCCCTTTTGTCCTGTTCTCCCCCACGTGCCCTGTTCTGTGTGAGCACGCAGTTCTCTCTCCCGCCCCATCACCCCACCCTTCTCCAGTGCACTGCCTCCATGCAGCCTTGCAGGTGCCACCTCCACAGCAGGTGGGCACTGAGCAGACCTGCTTGTCTCTGTGTAGCCATGCAAATCATATTAATGCAATTAATACGTGGTCAGCTGATCTCTGCAGTCCTCGGTGCCAGTGTGATAGCAGCATGGAATGACTCTTAATCAAGTAACGTAGCTGAGGTGACTCTGACTCTCTTGTGTTTTTTTTCTTTCTCCTGCCTGTAGGGATGCTGTGAAGAAATGTGTTTCAGTCTGTCTGTCCTAACAGGAATTCCGGATGCCTCACAAAGTTCTAGGAGGTTCTAGGTAGAACTGTGAGATCACCATGTTGTGTAGTTTCCAACTTCTGTCTTGAACACGTGCCTTTCAGCTGCTTGTTAGAAGCTCCTTGTGTTACATCCAGCGTCTGCAATTGGGTTTGTAAGCAGTGGTGTCTGTGGGACAGGGGGCTTGTGATCAAATGAAATTCAGTCTGGCAGAAGAACTGGGCAGAGATCCACAATTTATTATGATAATTCTTGCATGAATTTATGCATTTGGTTTTGCAAAACTTTCAAAGTAATACGCGAAGTCTGTAAAATGAAGACCCTGGCTCTGATGGGACTGTGCCAGTTCTAGAGTTGAAAATTGATTTCTTACCAACAACTTGGAATTTTTTCAAATAGCCTTATGTCACTTAATCTTTGCACTGTTTGCCTTGGATAATGGAATATTGGTATTCTTTCTTTTCCTGTCTCTCTTGCAAAATTTTAGGTTTATGAGACTTCTAAAAGATGTAATTCTAAAGTCAAACACTGTTATGGACTAACCATGAGATGTTTGCATCTTTAATGAAGTATTTAATTCTCAGTCTGTACTGATAGTGTTTCCTCAAAATACATGAAAGGGACATTTTCATCTGTAAAAACTTGTTCCTGTAGGAAAAGCACTCGTAAAATAAGGTTCATGGATGTTTTCAGCCACCAGGAACCTGAGTTCTTCACCTTGCTTACAGCTCATGGTTACAAAGTAGGAAGCTGACATTTTTCACATGAAATGAGGTGCTTCTCTTCTCCTCCAGCTGTAGCATAAGAGCAATGCGAAGGGCATGGTAGGCAAGCAATAAAGGAATTTATGTATGTCCTTTCTCAAAGGACAAACTGTCATAAGGTGGAAATGAGCTGTTGTTTAAAGCAGCCTGGGTCAGGGAGAAGGCATTTTCTTCTGAACTTGTAAATAAGTTAAAACTCCAATATCTCTCTTTGTTTCTTTGTAAGTGGAATTGTTGTGGTGTAGTGTTTCCCTGCATTGGTATGGGAAGCTGCAGACCTTCTCGGGACAGCACCACATGGAATCAGTTTTGTTTCTGCTAAAACACTTGCACACACCAGTGAACTTCTCTGCATGGAGGAGAAAGCACAATATTCTGTTGCCTGTCGTAGCAAGGAAAGCGTGTAACAATCCTGATGCCAGCTCCAAACAAATGCTGAGCCGTCGATATCCAAATTCCAAGGCCACTCTGTGTTCTCTTTATCTTCTGAGCTACGTATAATCATTTACTCCCACAGCATTGCAGTGGTCAGTTTAATATCCGAGCACAGATTCCTGCTTCTGCTGTGTGAGATTCTGTTTAACTGCTTTCTCCTTTCCTTTTACCAAACTGTCTTGCTGGAGTCAGTGCTTAAGACGATGATTATCCAGTGCACTCTAGTGGGAGCTGAAGCATCTCTTCCTCAATCTTCCAAGAGTTTAGTTGTTTAAGAGCATTGTTTTTGCATCGCAAGTGTATCCCTAACTTGTACCACAAAGATTTTAATGCAGGAAAAACCTAGATGTCCGTGGCAGTAAAGTATAAGCTCACAGTGAAGGCAAATAGTTCTATGGCTTCCAGAAAGTTAATAAGAAATTAGTTAATTCAAAATCTTAAATTAAAGTGTCCTTCTGGTAATTTATAAAGCTCAGTACCATCCAGTTGTTAGGATCCTCTAAAAAAAAATAAATGAATGATTCCCTTTTGCAGATGGTATGAAAGGGAGGTTTTGACAAGCATTCTGTGGATTCCAGGTGTCCAGAGTTACTGTTTGCAGAGTTACTGCAAAGTCATTTGATTGGAAAATGCCATCTTGGAAAGATGGCACTGATGTTGGGATGAATCAAGTATACAGGTTCAAGTGCTATGTCCTGGTGCTTTTTTTCTCTCCCAGGATTTAGAAGTTAGTGTTGAAATAACTACATTGACTATTACTCTTCTTGAAAAGAAGAATGGTTAAATGCCCAAGAGAGACTGGGAATTAAAGAAAACAGATACTTCTTTTCCCTGGCTGATCTAAGACAATTGTCCAAACTGATGTGTGTCCTTTTTTATCAGGGGGTAAGTTCAAAACCTAATTTACATCTGTCAAAGGACCTATGCTGGTCTTCTTAGGACTTTGATAATGTTTACAGAATTCCTTTGTATAAGGGAAATTGAAATGCAACCCTAATGCCTTTTACATTCCAATACTCCTTTAATTTTAACATCTCAGAATGTCCCTGGAAAAAGCTACAAGTACAGTTTACATTGTTTCTCCTTCCACTCTCCAGCAAGGTTATATTAACTTCAATCATCATTTCAGGTTCAGCAGCCAAGATAATGGAATTTGACTTCTGGGGTTCTTTTTTGGATTACTTCAAATTAAGAGGTGTAAAAAGCCTTTTGCTTATTCCTTGGCTAGCTTGGGCAGGATTCTGGTAGTCTGACTCTCTGGCAGTTCTTCTGGTAGAACAATAGAATTTGGTATGTTGAATGTTAGTTTTTCAACTTGCGGAGTAGCTAACTAGAACCTTTAAGCTGGCTCTTGTGAACACAGCCACTTAGAAGTAGAAAAATTGTGAAACTACCAGTAGATAGCAAATAACCTTAAATGGATTTTTTTTCCTTTCTCCCTCTCCTCTTAGTTTAAAACTGTAATTCCAGCTTCACAGCCTTTTACTCAGTAAGAGAGAAGAACAAATCTTCGTTTGACTGCATGGCACATGAGGCTAAGCAATTGTGCCCTTACAGGAAGGGAACCCAAGGGGAGATGGCAAGGACACAAGGATCACCAGAGTGCCACTGGGGTTTATGTTGCCCTTTGGTGTTGTATTCTGTTCCTGGGGACATCAGACAGTAGGAGAGACTTGCCATATTCTTGCCAATATGTGGAACGTACTCAGGGTTTGTCGCTTCGTCTACAAGCAGTTTTGGTTTAAAATAACTCTCCCAGAACAAAACTCTTTAGATTCTTACTCACTTTTAAGTAGTTGTGTTGAGGCTGTTGCCAAGTTTAACAGCAAAAGAAATTTCCACTTTATTGAAGTATTTTACTTTATATGATTTTTACATAACCTGGGAGTAAACTGTATGAATATTTCTTTTTGAGTAGTTTTCAGTCTGAATTAGATTATACCATTATATGGGATTTTTTTTGTCATTAAACCTACTTTGTGTTACGTTTTGATATCATCAGCTATGGTTATGTACTTGGCAGGAAGCATGGTGGGCATTTCTGAAGCTTTCTGTCTCTCCTTCAGGGCAGGAGTGTTTGTTGTGTGTGCTCTACTGCGAATAGTTCGTGGTTTAAATCACAAAGCTCCTTCCTTCCCAAAGTCCTTGCTCAGTTGCCTACAGCACTTAACTCATGGCTGACTTCCCCAAAGAAACTTGTTTGATATTGGGTGCCCATCTCAGTAGGATTTGGTGTTCTACCATAAAGTGCTTTTTTGCCCAGCCTTACTGTTGACCAGCTTGTCCATGTTTTTTACTTTTTGCCGTACAGATAACATAACCTCAGCCAAGCAGCCTCAGCGTGCAGTTCTAGCAGGAAATTAGTATATCCTGGATCAGCTGTCTTTCCGGCTATAGTAGAAATGGAAATGGAGAGGGTGGTGATCATCTATTCCCAAAGTACTGAGACTCTATACATTGAAATGTGGGATTTTTTTTCACTACTTCAAGGTTTTGTTCTGTTTTATGTGATGAAGTCCGTTATGAATACTGGTACTATCTTAAATGATTCTACACTGATGATGTGAACAATTTAATGTCATTTAGTATTTACAGTAATAAGATAGTTCATGAGCTGTTACAAAAACCAAGGAAGAATTTTCTGCCACAAGTTTAAATTCTTTCCAGAAACCATGTTTTAAAAAGGAAAGCGTATTGGGCTCCATGTGTGCCTCCAACTTTCTGAGAACCGCTCTTGCTTTGTTTTGGTACTTAATCACGTTCGTGAAAGTGAGATCACTGTGCTATTGCAAACTGAGGAGGAGGAGGATGTTTAAATACGTTTGTCTTAAATACTGATGTTTACAATCATAGCAAATACTCACCATTTTGGAGAGAAAGCACAGAAATGGTTTATTGTCTTAAAACCACGTGCCTCACTGTAATGTGACCACTAAATTTTTTAACGGCTGTGGAATCGTTTTGTAAAATAAAAACCAAACTCAGAAGTTCTCTGCAATGTTTTATACTGTTACTGATTCTGTTTGCTGATGTGCTTTTTCTGTGTATTTGCACTGTTTGATTTCTACTTTGATAAACATCCTTTTTTCTGACTTACAACTTCCTCTGTAATGAAGTGAAACCTTTACAAGTGCTGGTTTTTTTCTTCAATAAAGTTATCACTGCATTAAATGAATTGTTCTTATGGCTAATATTCTTAATGTTCTTACGGCTTTTAAAATGATGCTGATTCTCCAGATGATTCTGTGGGTAGTTTGTTTTCTTTTGGTTGTGCATTTCTTTTTCTTTAAAGTATTGTCCTGTCCTCACTTCCTTTGCTGTGCACACAACGTACTGCCAGGGGGACTTTTTGTGTCACCAGTGTTTTGCAGCAGCTTCACCCAGCAGTTGCAGGCACCTAGACAACTGGTTGGCATGACTGGAGTTGTTAAGATGAGGATGATATTTTTATTACTTCTTATTTATTTACCTCAAGAGTCAACTTAAATATGCTAACAAACTATCCTTAGTCCATGCTACAGAGAAAGTAATGCCTGGTGCTATTCTGCCAGCAAAGACAACAGGAAGCAATGTGCCTCTGAAATAAATATGCTCTGAGTGCTGATTTACACTCTATAAAATGTAAATGAAGTAAAATATCAATGATTTATGAATTTGTGTTAAAAATAATTAGAGGCAATTATTTTTTTTTTTAAAACTTTCAAAAAGCTGGTCTGTTTAAGTGTGTGCTTAATATGCATCCAAAGACTTGTTGTGGTTTAATATTCCTTGACACCAAGGCTGTGCATCAGGCTGTTGAGGGTGCGTTACACTTTCTCCGAACTGACAGGCAGGTGGGTTTTTTCCCTGTCTGCAAGGGTGGTGGTGAGACTTGTGTGCTGTGGGAGACTGCGTTAAGTTTTCCATTACCTTTCCTTTCTTGTTGTTTCTTTGATTGTTCTAAGCAAGCTCTGTCTCGCAGCTGACTCAACTGAAATTTCTATCCTACAGGAAACTCCAAAGTTATGTTTGGAATACAAGCAGAAGCCTGTCTTCTGTAGTATAGAAAGCTAGGGGTTTGTATTTTGTCTTTTTGAAAAGGTTGGAGTGTCCCAGGAATGTCAGGGAAGCTGGATACATCTGTGTCGTATCAAGACAACTGTGTTTCCTCAAAGGGCAATAAATCCTTTCCATGTCTTAATGGCTTAGAGGTATTTTGCTTGCCTAACTCAACCTCCTGCATAACAACAAAGCTGTTGAACTTTGCCACTTCATTCTCATGCTGAGGTCTTAATACTTGAATGATTAAAAAAAAAAGTGAAATCTTCATTTGGATTTACAGTGATCAGCTGCCCTAAAGTGCATTCTGTTGATGAATGGCTTTGCTCCTTAGAAATGCTCTGAAAGGGTTTGTCAGTTGTGCTACAGCACCTAGTCCCTGAATCCTGTTACCTTGCATTCACAGTTACCAGCATTCAAATTCAGTGACAAGGCTCTTGGAAAGCTGCTGTAATGTCTGCCCCTTTCCCTTCTTCGTCCCCAAGGTCTGATTTGCAAGAGAGGGTATTTCATGGATGTGAGCCATTCAAAGGTGGGGGTTGATAGTTATTTCCATCCCTTGCTTGTACCTTTCCTACTAAGCTCAGTCTTGGTTGCAATATGTGTGGGGGTACAGGCTTATAACTGCCCAGCCATGAAGCGCTGAAGATTCCTAAAGGGAAAAAAGTTCTGGTGTTCTCACTTTTCAGAAGAAAGCTGCTGGTGAATTCGAGATGGAATAGTCTATCTCAGCTGCCAATCTTCGGGATTTCTATTTTAAGTTAGCCTGGTTGAAACCCTTTTAAGTTTCTCTTGCATTCCCTTGTGGCATCTCTAAGAAAAGTTATTCTCGAGAATTCGTGCTTTCAAGCCTCTCTGGGAATAAGTGTGGAGTAACATGGGTGTAGTGTAAAAATGGTACAATGGAAGTGTAGTCTGGTCAGCGTGATTTCGTTGCAGCTCAGAAGGGCTGTCATGCCCTGAAAGCTGGGGAACTACTGAAAGCTGGAGAGGGGCTTTATACAAGGGCACATAGTGACAGGACAAGGGTGAATGGCTTCAAACTGAAGAGGGGAAGTTTAGATTAAAGATTAGGAAGATATCCTTTACTGTGAGAGTACTGAGGCACAGGAACATGTTGCCCAGAGATGCTCTTGATACCGCATCCCTTGAACCCTGGAAGTATTCAAGGCCAGGCTAGATGGAGTTCTGAGCAACCTGGTCTAGCAGAAGGCGTCCCTGCCCATGGGAGGTGGGCTGGAACCAGATGATCTTGAAGGTCCTTTCCAACCCAAACCATTTGATGATGCGATACACAGTATGAAAACAAAATACTTTATCATGGGCATGTACTCCTGTGGTTTCTGGTTGTGTGTAACAGGATGTGTGAGGCTCACTGCTTTTGAGAGAATCAACTGCTTCAATGGAGTTATACTTGCAACTTGTTAACCCTCATGGTTAGCAGAAAGCTTTAACCTACACATCCAGGTCAAAAGTGCATGTTTGGTTTGCCCAATAAACACTGAATGTATTACTTTCATTCTGAGATGTTGTAAGTAGAACTTGAAGCTTTATTTAGAATCTCTTACTTTTTAAATTATTTTCTGATCTTAAAAATGCGAACAGTAATAGTTTCTTCCTCAAGGTGACAATTCACGTCTAAAGGCATCACTGAAGATCTTCAAGTAGAAAAAACAAATTAGGGAGAAGTATAATTATTGTTTAAAACAAACTAAGTTACATTTATCACCAGCCTGACTACAGATATTTGGTTTGCTCTCAGTGTTTCGCTGAGGGGGCTACAGGGGTGGCTTCCCTGAGAAGCTGCCAGAAGCTTCCCATATGTTGGTAGAGCCAAGGCTAGCCGGTTCCAAGATGAACCCACTGCTGGCCAAGGCTGAGCCCAGCAGCAGCAGTGGTAGTGCCTCTGGGGTAATGTATTTGAGGAGAAAAAACCTTGCACTAATGCAGCCAAAGAGATGGGAGAGAATTTGTGAGAGGAACAGCTCTGCAGGCACCAAGGTCAGTGGCGAAGGAGGGGCAGGATGTGATCCAGGTACCAGAGCAGAGGTTCCCCTGCAGCCTGTGGTGCAGACCATGGTGACGCAGCTGTGCCCCTGGAGCCCACGGAGGTCCATGGGGACCCACCTGCAGGACCCCATGCCAGAGCAGATGGATGCCTATAGGAGGCTGTGAATTTGTAGGAAGCCCAAGCTGGAGCAGACTCCTGGACAGAGGAACCCACACCAGAGGAGGTTTGCCTGTGGGACTTGTGACCCCGCAGAGGACCTCCACTGGAGCAGCCTGTTCCTGAAGGATTGCACCCCGTGGAAGTGACCCACACTGGAGCAGTATGTGTAAAACTGCAGGCCGTGGGAAGGACTGATGGAGAAGTTCATGGAGGACTGTTTTCCTTGGGAGGGATCCTCTGCTGGAGCAGGGGAAGAGTGTGAGGAGTCCTTCCCCTGAGAAGGTTGCTGGCAGGGTGGAGGAAGAGAAAATCAGGAGGGAAGATAGGCCTGGGAAGAAAGGAGGGGTAGAGGGAAGGTGTTATAACATTTGGTTTTATTTATTATTAGCTTACTCAGTTTTGATTGGTAATAAATTAATTTCCCCAAGTCAGGCCTGTTTTGCCCTTGATGGTAACTGGTGAGTGATCTCTCCCTGTCCTTACTTCAAGCCATGAGCCTTTTGTTATATCTTCTCTGCCCCTGCCCAGCTGAGGAGGGAAGAGACAGAGCAGCTCTGGTGGGTACCTGGCACCCATCCAGGGTCAACCCATCACACTACATTAGGTTTTTTCTTTGGGTTTGTTTTCTTTTTTCCTTCTCTTTTTAAAAAGCAGAAAGATTTCTGTGGAAAGCCTCCCCTGCTCTCTGGGCTCCGAATTAATCTCAGTTATAATCTCAGTTATAACACCAGACAGGGAGGTACCACTTGAACAAGTTGCCTGCCTCGCTGCTGAAAACATACCCGGTGGAAGTTATTGACACTGTCACCTCACCCCGACATTAATGAAAAGACTAATCTTCTTTAAGTCTCTTCTAGCCTAGCAATCTCTTAAGGGGCTGGATACATGATTAAAAAACAGAAGGAAAGCAGCTGTCTTTTTATCCTTTCTTAATTATTCCGTGGTAGTTGATAGGTGTTGATTTCCTGGGAGTGTCATGGTGATGGAGGTTACATTTCCCTGTGTTGTTGGGACTCAGTGTTCAGAGAGGGGTTAGTTAAATGCTGCAGTGGGAGCTTTGGAGATGGAAAGAGTGAGTCTTATTTTCTGCAATTTCATCTGATGATGAAGGGCTGCCTTTTATTTGGAAACATGCAGCTAAAGGCCAAAAAACAGCTATCCAATATCAAGGCAAGAAAGGCCTCTTTAATTATATTTTTTTCTTGTTTGGGTTTGTTGGTTTTTGTTTTTTTTTGTACTTTCTTTCTATGTACCCCACCAGCTGGTGGCTGGGGGCATTTAAGAACAAGCTTAATTAGAAAGTCAAAAATAACCCCTTGCTTTTTCCTGCTGTAACTTGGTGAGTAAAATCCAGTAAGTATTGCAGGATTGTTCTGACTGTTCTTTCACTGCCCTCCCCAGTCCTCATTGCTTAATTTAAAATATGAGTTACTAAATCCTTATTAGTAAGTTGGAGATGATTGTGAGAGTTGTGCTCGCATTTTGAGCTAGTTCTGACTGGCTATGAGCCACAAGGAGTCTGATCCCTGCTTGGAAGTGCCTAGCTCTCCCAGATGGGTTTCGGGGAAAGCTTACAACATTGCAGGTATTGTAGGGGCATTTTCTGTTCCTTCTGCTGCCCCTGCAGATTTGCTTGTCTAATTAAATGGGTGATAAGTGCAAGAGGGGCAATAAGCAGTCTTCTGCCCTTTGTGTGTCCCACTTGCAGTGGGACTTGCAGTGGCACTGTCTGTGAGCCACCAGGAACAGCTACTGTGCTCCTTGGTAAGTCCAGCTACCTTTTCTTCAAATGTCAGGTTCAGGGAGCATTAACTTCCAGCCCAAGAAATAACCCAGATCTGAGAATGGATTGTTCTGGGTGCCCTGGAAATACCTACAGCCAGTGGCATTAATCTCTTTGTGCCTCAGTTTCAGCACCTGTAGACTTGGACAAATTAATCTTGCAAGAAAGTAGGAGAAAGAAGGGTTGTTTGGAAAGCATTCCAGGTTGTTATTTAGGTGAATGGAGGGACAAAAGATTAGAGGATGTCTCTTACTTCTCCTAAACCAGGCTAAATAGTCAAAATAAATTTCCACACATAATATTTTTGTTGAATGAAAAGCCAACAATAAAGAAATAACTGTGACTCTCAATCGATCTAATTTCTGTTCTGCATCCCTCTCCCATGGCAGCTGTGTGTCACAGACACAGTGCACGATGCAAGGAAGCCTGATTCATGGAATCTTGATGTGTATTTTAAAGTAAAGTCTCAGGCCCAAGTACATTCAGTTGATCATATGCTTGCATGCATGCAAAGTTGTTATTTCTTTGGCTAATTTTTTTTGATTGTCAGTGGCAAACTGTGCCTTCTGTTACATACATCACAAATTGCTCTTAGGCTGAACTCTTAGAGCTGAAACACCCTTCCCCATGCCGAAAATAGTAACTCGGCTGTTCCCACGAACCAACCACAGGTAACTACTCTCATTTTGGAAAATGTTGTGGTTTCAGGCATCCTGAGCTATGGTAACATAATTACTAAAAGTCAAACTGTGTGAAAGTCAGGTATTTTAAGTTGTGAGATTTGTGGTTTATTTTTTCCTCTGGACACTAGGCTTTCAAGCACCAGACACCTTGTATGAGTGCTAACATAAGCACACAAGTGTTGCCTACTTCTGGGATCTGAAAGTGCATTTTATACCATGCAGGGCACAAGTATGATACTCCAAAGTAAACACATTCATGCTTCTCCCTTAGGAATGCTAGCCGTAAAAAAATCCAGTCTTATTAATGAAAAACTCTCTTCCCAACCCATTACTGGAACAGGTCCATTATCCATTCCTTCCATACACCCTTCCTTCTCTACAGCTCAGCCCCAGGAGTGCTTTGGGCAAGCAGTGCACTCCAAGCAGGACGTCCCTTTCTTTTGCTTTGTGGCAGCCCCCATTTGCAATCCATCTTTGCTGAGCATATTCTCTACCTCTAGTGATGCACCAGTGTCCGCTGGTGAGAGAGTTTCACTTCCTCATTTGGAAACCCTTCCACCAACATGAACTGTTGTTGTTTTTGTATATGCTTTTGATTTCCTTTAAGTTCTAAGCATCTTGAGGAAGGTAGATTGGATCTGATTTTTGAGGCTCTAATCCATTCTATCACTCCATTTGAAGCCCTGTAGGAGAGATGGGCAGTGAGTACTTCTGAAAGCCAGGCTGCTTCTCTTTTTATTTGTCTGTAGAAAGAACTGTGTGTAACTACTGGAATACTATTACTTTCACGAGCTGTTGTCTCTTTACTTGCCTCAACTTTGAATCTCCCAATTTCTGAGCAACTATATCTTAAAAGGCTGTATGGAAATAGGGCTTCAGCTAAAAAAAATCCCAAAATAACATGCATCTGTTTTAGAACTGACTGCAAACCTGAAGATGTGGAACTGAAATTCACAGCACTTCAGCCAGCTCCAATTTCTCTGTCTATCTGCATCTGTAGTATAACAAAATTTAAAACTGTCTCTTATAGTATCCTATGCATCTCCTATGCCATTTGATCACATGCAGGGAAAAATTACAGTAGTAGCTTCTCTCTCCTCTTTGAGTATTTGGAAAGGGGAACCCAAACATAAACATATTCCATTTACACCAGCATACCTGAGATGCAATTATTTTTTCCAAATTTAAAGTGGTACCCTTCCAGGTATCTAAATATCCTATAGATTTTAAAGTAGATTCTTTAGTTGTTCAGCCATGAAAGTGGGCTGATTACCAACTAGAAGTTGCTATTTGACAGCTGCTAATGTAAATCACAACCTGTGTTTACTTGTAAAATAATCTAAGAACTTTTGCTATGAGTTGACAATTAAAAAACAAAGAGGGGGAAGAAGTGTCACAGTGTGAAGTTTGAAAGCAGCACAGAATCATAGGATGATTTGGGTTGGAAGAGTGCCAAATAAGGTACCATCAAGCTATGGACATTGCTGTTTAGGTGGATGGTACCTCTCAGGTTTTTTTGTTGAGCCTTGCCAAATGATGGATTTAACTTAAAACTCTGTTTTATAAAGTCTACCATAGTCTTTCTTATCTGTAAAAATCCCAAAGAGTGATCCACCTAGTCATTTTGTCTTTCTAAAAGAGACAGAAGGACAGAAATTCAACAGGGACTATTGAATTGAAAGAACACGAAGTCCCCAATAAGCAGACAGAAAATGTATTTCTCTAAAAATGACCTCTAGCACTACGTTTTCATAATCAAGTCCCTGAGTACGTCATGTCCAACAGACCAGAAATTTCAAGGACACTATCAGAGATGGATGTATCAGGAGAAGTTAGGCACTCAAACACTTGTTATATACCAAAGCCCAGTATTTACAGGTCACTTGTTCATGGGCCTCCAAATAACCCTCCAGCAAGGGACTGAACCCACATCTCTCATACCCTTGGCTGAATGCTCACATTGTTGGAGTCCTCTGTAAAATGGTGGCTTGTTTGTGGAGGGCATGTGTCGTTGGATTAGCTTGTCAGAGAAGGTCTCAGCATGAGGTGAGAGGGATGCTGAGGGAGCTTTTGTATGAGATGGACCTTGAGTCAGTCAGCAGTGCCAGGCCTCAGGCAGCTAAGCTGATACCAGCCCCAAAAGTGTGCTGTCTGTCCCTGGAAACACAGCCAGAGGGGAGTTCAGCCACCTGTAAGGTGCAGCAGTTTTGTGAATGACAGTGGGACCAAGGGATGGACACAGTACTCATCAGCAATGGAGTGTAGGGACGCTACCTTCTCCTTGTGCGTTGAAACCTCAGTGCAGAAGGGTCTCTTGCTATTATATTTTGATTTAGGAACGTAGAGGAATGAGGTTAATGCATTTATGCAACATTCCTGGTGAAAATATTTTAAGATAACCTTCTCTGTGTAACTATCTTGACTCTTCCCAGCTCCTTCAGTTAGAGTCCGCACCAGCGTGAATGCAATTTCCATGCATTGTTTCAGTCTGGAAATGAAACAATTTTCATTAATGGAAACCTGGTTCTCAAGCAGAACAATTAGACCCACTTCAGGTTGAAAAAAGATAAAAGCATGCTAATTTGGATGGAGGACTCTTCTTTCAAGGCAGCCAATTGAGTCATCAGCCAGCCACCCACCTGACTGTCTAACAGGTAATTAGGAGATAGTCCTCTTTTTGTGTGGAGCGTGTGCGTAAACCTCCACACACTGGTGTCACTGCCCATTGGGACTTCCAGGGGAAAGAGCTAGGCAGTGGCAAAGGAGTGAGGAGAGCACGTTCGTCAGACGATGCCCAATGAACTGACTTCTTTTTTTATTTAGCTTATTATTTTTGTCTTTTCAACAGCTACCTGAAGTTTCTGACATTACAGCCATCATGGCAGACCTGGGCTGCAAAAAACCCAGCGACTGCACCGTCTCCAGGCTCCTCAGCGTAGTGGAGAGTGAACTCCGGGCTGGGAGAGACAAAGGCGACCCCACAGAGAAACAGCTCCAGGTTGTCTTGGAGGATGCGACGCTCTGGCAGAGATTCAGGGAAGTCACTAATGAGATGATCGTGACCAAGAATGGCAGGTGAGTGATCTGCTCAGCGCTGCGGGCTCAGTGGTGGTGACAGCCAGGGGGGTTAAGCTCTATAATAATAAACTGTGTGTGCAGACTCGAGAGAACTGCAATGAGAACACCAGAGTTTTTAGGGGACTGCAACCTTGCAGTCCACTAAAACCAGCGTATGAACAAGACGGGGTGACCCTGCTTCTTTTTGGTCACTGCCAAACCATTCCTCCTATGAAGCATGCTGGAAAAATATATTGACTAACTCGTGATTGCACAAAAAGGAAACTTTTGCAAGAGAATAGATGGAATGACTTATGCTAATAATCATCAGCCTATATTAGCAAGTCCTCACCTGTAGACTTCAAACTACTGTACAGAAGAAGATTGGTGTTGTTATACCCAGCTGCAGTTCCCATCCCTCTGGCCTTGGGTATGAACAGCTTGTACGAGCAGTCTGTACCAGAATGGGTGCAATAAAACTGTGCCCTATGTGCTCTGTATGTAGATGCAGTCTGAATTGCATGGTCCCACACTGTTGCTGGTGCCCTTAGAAACAAATGTGGAATATTGCTTAACATACGCAGTCTTAGAATGACAAAATATTGTGTTATAAATGGATCACATGTCTTACTCTTTGGGGAACTCAGAAAGGCACAGGAAAAGAGTGAAAAATCTGCCTAGAAGGATGCTGACTCTGAATCAGGCACTGGCTTGAAGAAGTCTCTCCACAGAGGTTCTGGTCTGAACCGGGCTGACAGCAGACTCCAGCCCATAACAGACAAGCAGCTACCAGAATAAGATTTGCCAGCACAGTGGTACTAAGGATTTTATTTACTGTATCCTTGCCAGCCCTCTGCTGTGCACCCCCCCCCGCCCACCACCCGTTCCCTCAACATGTGCACATTTCTGCTGCGAGACCTCTCAGGAGATCCACATAGGAGACAGGAATTAAGAGATGGAGAGAAAGATTTACCCATGTGGTGTGACTTCCATTAATTTTGCAGACTTTGATTTGGCAGAATTTGTGGATGAAATTACTGCTGACTGTAGCTTGATGAGGGACATGGGTGAAAGCAGTAATAAGGAAAAATCTAGTCTGTTGGCTCAGCAAAGTGATTCTGCGGAGAGAACAGTAACCTTCCCAAAGTACCCAGCTCTTGGTGTAACAGTACCTGTTGCCGTTCTGATTCCTTCTAATAACCTATACTGATAGAAATCTGCTGCTGAGATTCTCTTTATATCGAGAAGCTGCTTTTGCTTCATTTAAATTGCTTGAAAACCGCTGTTAGGGTACAGCAAACTTCTAAGTGGACTTTCACTTGGTGTACAGTAGCTTAAACTAGCTCCTTAGCAGCGTGACTAAAAATGAGGTAAGCTGGGTCTGCCTCTGATTAATTAAATTGGTACAAAGAATCACACTTTGCCAACAGGTTTTTTTCAGTTTCTTTCCTCGCAGCTAATGAGAATCATGACTTCATGGTGATACTAGCTTTTTCTGAAATGTCAGGAGGAGTGCTTAGATAAAATCTTTTTATAGTGTTGGTAAGGGAATCTCTTTCGTTATCTGAATATGCTGGGTGCTTTTTATTTCATTGTGTAAGATGCCTGATTTTTTTTATTTTAAATTATACACTCCTTATCAGCCTGATTCTACTTTTCCTATAGCCAGTGACATCTCTAGAAATGTCAGTGGGGACAGGAATAGGTTCTTTATGATCAAACTACAGCAATCTCAAGATAAAAAAATTACAAAAGTATGTCACAGCCATTCGCATTAATCCTTTTAACATAGTTACTGTAGCATCAGAGACTATGAAAAAGGATCGCTGCATTTCTGAAAGTATCTTTCATCAAAAAACACGTCAGCACACTAAAACAAAGAAAATACAGACTGTGGCCTGCAGCAAAGCACTCTGAACAACTCCACACTATTTAAAAGGGGACAAACTTGAGACAATTTCCTATGAGTGCTAAGGTTTTGTCAGGTTCAGGATTCTTCAGTGATTGTCTCCAGAGAGATTCTCAGTAGAAAAAATATTGATCTTATTCTGCTGCTGCTAAATGAGTACAACTAAATCATTCTTGCTGCAATGCTTTTGAAAACTGTGCTCTACAATGAAAGAGAAGAGCCAGCCTGAACTTTTGTGTGAGATAACTAAAACAGTTGGTGTGGACAGACACATTGTTAGCAAAGCTCAGAAATTAAACAGAAACTTGATATGGGAGCATCCCAGAGAATGAAAGTCTAATTGATTAGTGATCCTCAAGTGTCAAATTCTAGCATGCACAATTCTATCTGCTCTGAGTCATCTCTAATTGGTACCGAGGGTCCCAAAATGTCACAGTTAGATGAAGCAGCTTCAGTGTTAATATATAGATATGTCTCTGTGGCTGTATCATACTTCATTATAATAATCACCTGCCCTAGCAATATGCCTAGGGGAGATAGATATATTCTGAACAGGATAGATATCATTAAAATTAAACCACATGCTATATCACAAAATACATCCCAATGAGTGCAGCTGATACCGTGGGAAATCATCTCCTATTTTACTCAGACTTACTGTATTCAATTGGCACTTCAATATCAAATGCACTGTTATCTGACTGAGTAGGTTTTCTCTCTCAGTGTTTATACCATATTAGCTAGGCAGTATCCTGAGACTTTGCAATCCCTGTTATTGCCTGGAGACTATAACAGGTGCCACTGTTTCCCTCTGCGTATGGGGAGAATCCATGGAGGATAAGTGCAGGCAGCCATGAGAGGGGGGAAAAGAAGCCCTTTGCAGGCTTAAATGCTAAAGCAACTTTACTGGTTACTGCACATTCAAGTTTGATACCAAACATTTTCCCACTCAAGGTCTGTACTGTGGAGTAACTGTAGAGATTTGCTCCACATAAATTGAAGAGGCTGAAGTGCTCGGCTATTGCAGCAGTGGAGGTCACATGTGCACCTACCTGATCATTGAAACAAGCATTTTGACTGAAACAAATTTGGAGAAATCACAATTCCCCATGCTAAAAGACAGATTTTAACTGTAAAGCCACTTAATCAGCAGAAAAAGTTAGGTGGTAAGTTCTCCATCATTAGAGTCTGTACAGTCAAAACATGCTGGTCCAAGCGAGGCAAGGATTAACTGGGACTGAAGCTGGTTGACACAGGGAAGTGCTTTAATCTTAGTGCTACAAGAGGTTAAAATTGATGGTGACTGTATTATCTTCTGAAATTGGTCTATATGTCCTTTGGGGATAAACTTCAGCCTCTCAAATAAAAAGGCAGAGCAGCCTGCCTGCATTGTGGGCAGAGGAATTAACAATCTGCATGTAACACAAATAGATCTGAGAAATCTAATGAAATTAAATTTTCATGTGGATTAATTTTCCCCTCCAATTCAATTTCAGCTGTATATCTAAATGTGTTACTTTGAACATCGACTGGGGGAGATCTAAGTGTTGGAAGGAGCAATGCATCCATACCTTTTATCACATCCCAGTTTGGTAGCTGGTGCATCCTGATCAGAAAGACACGTGTAGCGTATAAATCCTTGACTAAGTTTCCACTTAATTAGAAAGGTCATGGTTCACAGTACCTTGGAGACCAGTGACAAGTGCTGCTCCTCAGGGGTCAGTACTGGGACTAGAGCTTTTCAGTACCTTTGTTGGTGACAGGGGCACACCCTCAGCAAGCTTGCCAGCAGCCCCCAGCTGTGTGCTCTGGCTGGTATGTGGAGGAAAGGGATGTCATCCAGAGGGATCTAGACAGGCTTGAGAGCAAGGCCCGTGCAAACCTCATAAAATCAACTTTATGGTTCTGCATTAAAATACAGATGGGTGTTATCCCCATCTCTGGGTGGAGAATGGGTTCAGAGCAGCCCTGAGGACAAGGATCACTTGTTGGTGGACAAGAAGCACAACATGAGCCAGCAATGTGCACTGACTGCCCTGAAAGCCAAATGCATCCTGGGCTGCATCCAAAGCAGTGTGGCCAGCAGGGTGAGGGCGGGGATTTTCACCCTCTGCTGCACTCTGGTGAGACCCACTGGGAGTGCTGCATCCAGCTCCGGGGTCCCCAGAAGGATGAAAAGGACATCGACCCATTGGAGCAAGTCCATAGGAAAAGCTGAGATAGTTGCCATTGTTCAGCCTGGAAAGGAGATAGACCTTACAGCAGCCTCCCAGTACCTAAAGGGGGCCACAAGAGAGCTGGAGAGGGACTTTTTACAAGGACATGGAGTGATACAAGGGGTGGTGAGGCACTGGAAAAGGTTGCCCAGAGAAGCTGTGGATGCCTCATCCCTGGAGGTGGTCAAGGCCAGATGGAATGGGTCTTGGAGCAACCTGGTCGAGTGGAAGGTACTGGGGACACCAATCCAGGGATTGGGACAAGATGATCTTTAAGGTCCCTTCCAACCCAAACCATTCCATGATGTCTTCCTCAATGCTGCACTGACCCTATATCAGCAAATATTTACATCAGATTAAAAATCTCAAATTCCTCAAATTCTGTCTTCCTGTCAGCAGAAGGTGTTGAATGTATACAGCAAAAACTATATAAAGGGATCCAGAAAGGTAAGTGGGATGTCATGGAAGATTGATTGTTAGCAACCTGCATTTGGGTGTCACTAGAGAGTATGACTGCAGGGGCAGAGACTTCCAGTGTCCTTTGAGACAGCCTGGAGTTTCAGCTCCCTTCTTATGTATTTTGGATGTCTTGTACGGCTGCCTAAGCCTAGAGAGCTACCTTACCTCAGCCCCATGGCCACGGACCTCAGGCCGTTCCTCTGGTTGCTTAGTGCACTCTCTCTGTACCCTCAGAGAAAAAAAGAGCTTGAAGATTCATTGGACTGTGCATAAGAATGTGGCATGGAGAAATGGCAGGTGCCAGGAGAGGTCAGTATGGAGGTGTCTGGGGCAGGGAGGCCTGTTACTCATGGAAGAATGTAGGAGGTGATATGTAACAGCAATTACATGTATTCCTTGGAAAGCTATGAAACTTAATGAATAGGATACCTTTTCTGGGAGACCCCTCTGTTCTGCTGTTCACAAATCATTCCCAGTTCCTGAAACTGTTGGAGCCCTACTAGCTCTGTTGCTGCAGTCTTTCAGGCACGGAGGTGCCAATTCAGAGCTGTGTGGCATCGATCACAAGTACTGGGACAGATGGAAAACCACCAAAAATCAAGGTGTGAGCTCCTGAAAATCTTCTTTACAGAAGAAAAAAATAATAGTAAAAGGGATTGAGAAAAGGTGGCATTGGACCTCTAGGCACAAAAGGAGCATTTTCCCAAAACTAAACAAAGGCAGGATTTCAGTTTTAAGCACACAAGATGGTGGAAGGCTGGATAAAAGTTTAGAGCTTACATGTAAGATGGAACTAAAAGCAAAAGAACATGGTCAAGCTGGTGAAGTCAGGGAATATGAAAGTATGGGACCAAATTACTGGAGGAACTGCCAAGTGCAAGCTCTGATGGCAAGGGTGGATGGAAGGAAGGGAGGATATTTTTTTTATACTGAAATAGTCAGTGAGCATCTGGACACAAACACACTGAGGAGGGTCTTTCAAGACCAGTTTCCAGTGGTGTCCCCCTTTTTGTTTCCTTGTCCAGGCGAATGTTCCCTGTTTTGAAGATCAGCGTGTCAGGCTTGGATCCAAACGCCATGTACTCCTTCCTGTTGGACTTTGCTCCAACTGATGGCCACCGCTGGAAGTACGTCAATGGAGAATGGGTGCCAGCTGGGAAACCAGAGCCACCAAACCACAGCTGTGTCTACATCCACCCAGATTCTCCCAACTTTGGGGCCCATTGGATGAAAGCTGCCATTTCCTTCAGCAAAGTCAAACTTACCAACAAGCTCAATGGGAGTGGGCAGGTATGGCCTGATGTTTCCACACCACCTCTTGGCTTCAATTGCAAACACCTACCAATCAAGAAATATCAAGGGTGCATTTATGTAATTATAGAAGCCCTTACAGGCCTCTTCACCCACAGATGCCAATTATTCTCTGGAGGCCAAATGTAAACAGGGATAAACAGGCCTTAATTGGCACTTTCAGATTTTAATGGACTTCTTGATATTAAGAGAGACAGAGTGCTGTGGTTTACTTAATCATCAGGGGTCTTTTCAGAGTTGGTCTTGTGTGCTGGGGATTTTTACATAGGACTTCAGAGAAAGCGGGGAAAAATGGTCACAGGTATTAGGTTTTTGTTGTGTTCCCCAATGTTGTGTGGTGTAAGTGGAATGTTGGCAGGAGTCAGATGGCAGAATAAAAGGCTGCTCCTAAATGAAATAATTACTATGTCTGCTTTTGCATCATGATAATTATCAATATTCTATTGAATCAGCTTTGGCCTTTGGAAAGAAACCACATGTACCAGAAATAAGTGATTTTCTCTTTGAACCCCTTAAAAATGCAAACAGGAAAATTAGTTTTGTTTCATATTTTATTTTTGATGATGCAACTAAAGGCAAAATATTGCACAAGACCTTTTGTTCACTTGTTTGTTTTGTACAAAACTCCTACAATGGATGATACTTGTCAGCCCAGAATCAATTTCTTTCATGTAAATGTTATACATTGTCGATCTGTTATTTCCATTAGGTTTGTGAGGTACATTTGTAAGCTTAGTACTCTAAAGAGGTAGGAAATTATCTCAGGTTTTACAGATTGGAGAACAGGAAGATGATCTGGCTTTTCCTAAGTATTACGTGGAACCAGCATACAAGAATTATTGTAGAGCAAAGAACAGGATCTGAATTTGCAAATGCTTGTCTTGTATCCAGGACCTCAGTAAAGTCAAAAGCCTCAGAAAAATATGCAAGAGGGGAAAAGAAGCTACAGGAAACTTGGAAGGTCAAAGAATCCCTGAGGAAAAAAACAGGGGAACACTGTACAGATATATGACGGAGAGTAAAATAGTAGAAAGCAGGGAAGGAAAAGCCATATGAGAAACAGAACCCAAACAAAAGTCACTAAATAACAAATAACTGAAATTCCCCTTGTTTTCTTTTGAAATCTTGACCACAGTGTTAAAGTAAACCATGTCCCCACTCTGTGCTTCAGCTGCAACTTCTGTGATGGTATTAGAACGTAATTGATGACTATCAGTGCTTTATGCTAATAGCTGTGTTCTTTCTTTTATATATATATATATATACACACACACATCACTTTGAAAAGTAAAAATTTTAAAAAAGAATCTTTTTCTTGCACTAGAGACAATTAAACAACCTAATAGACTTCCTGGAATCAATGCTATTCGCAGCTTTTAGCGCCAGGTTAGATGCTCTGCCAAAGCTTGTTTAGATACACTTCATTTTGCCCAGAGAGATGACTGGGTGATGCCTTAGCTTCCTCCTGGCACCTTTTCTGTGATGGTTATTCTGAGTCTTCCAGACAGCAGAAGCAGGACAGGGAGTGCCCCTGAGCTGTTTCAGCAGCCTCTAGTGCAGTGGAAGCCCAGTGGTTTGAGGGCCATAGCTGCTAATGCAAATACTCACTGATGCTGCTGCTGCATCCAAAGCCTTAAATACAGTCCAGTGAAGCCTCATTCTGTTCAGCCCTGTGGTTATTGCAAGGGAGGAAGGCACCTGCCCTCCTGCTTCAGTAATTGCTGGCTGGGGAGGTTCAGCAGGGACACCTGCTCTGTCACAGAGCCAGAGGGCGGCTGTGAGGTACCAGAGTGGCACTGGGGGCTGTCTCTCTGCTTTTTTTCCTGCAGATAATGTTGAACTCCCTGCACAAATACGAGCCCCAGGTACACATAGTTCGCGTGGGAGGCCCCCACCGGATGGTGATGAACTGCTCCTTCCCTGAGACCCAGTTCATAGCGGTGACTGCCTACCAGAATGAGGAGGTAGGCGGGTGCCACACTGTGCTCTGGTCACCACTGATGAGACCTGTTAGAAGCTGATTAACTACAAGACCAGCGTGCCTGTTTCTTGTTTCCCCACCCGTCCCATGCAGTGTGATATTCCATCCAGTCTAGTCCTCTGTCATTTCTCTGCAGTAGAACATGGACTAATCTAGTGTCTGGCTCCAGTACTAAGCCAGCTTTAGCTTAATATCCTGCCACAGCTGTTCCAGACTGGTCCATCTGTCCCAGCATCCCAATCCTTTACTGGAAAAAAAAGCCAAACAGCCCTACAGTCAAGCCCAATATCCTTCTCCAGCAATAACTGATAGTTATAATGATAATCCCATCTCTGCTTGTTCCCTGTAATACATACAACTTCAGAACAACACAATACTCCGTGGGAAAATTTCTGCACTTGAGGGATGCTTTGGATGTAGGAATTGCTAACTACTGTGCCCTTAGCTAATGTTGCTGCAGATTTTATTTGTACTTGACAGGAATTCAGTGTTTAAACTCTCTTGAAAGGGTCCACCATTCCACCAGATTTGCCAGACCAGCTCATGCCAGGCCGCCCCAGCTGGTGTTTTGCCTGTGGTACTGATCAGCAAAGCTGTCTCCTACTCAGCCCTGGAAAACATCATGTCCGGGGATATATTTTAGGCTAACCCAGGCAGTTCCACTCAGATTACTCTGGAAGATGTTTTGTCAAGTTTCTATTTCAAATTGCCTTCACTAACACGCCTTGTTTTCTGTAAACTCAAGATAACAGCTCTCAAAATCAAGTATAATCCCTTTGCCAAAGCCTTCCTGGATGCAAAGGAAAGGTGAGTTCTTTTTTTTTTTTTTTGATCCAGTAGCTTTTTCCTGCTGATATGGTTAGAACTGTGACATCACCATATGAAAGATAAATTACGTAACTGAAGCTTGTTTCTGCTATCTAAAATCCAGAGTCACTCCAAGGATATTAGTGGGGAGACTGTATAATTGTTACAATAGGTGCTCAAGTGGGTGAATATGCTCCTGGGGATCCTAGCACTTATATCTGTCTACACAGAAAGCCTGAAATGAGATGGTGTGAACTTCCCCAGTAGTGTTATACCCTGCATATGTTCACTACACTGTACTTGCACTCCTGTGAATCCAGGGAGAAAAAATGTTAACTGCAGGCGTCAAAAAGCAGAGCTGAAGTGAAATTACAGTGTAACTGTAGTGTAACTACACTGCTGTTATTAAGCCTGTGTTATCATATATGATGTGTTTAGTAAAGGTAAGATGTCAGAGATGCTCCCATCAGAAATTAATTGTAGTTTATCTTTCAAAATTTTACTTGCATCACCCATGTTAATGCAGAGTGGCATGCGAATGATTCATTCCAGCCCAAAATTTCTAATAGATTTTGTTTTGACCTGCTTTATCTTCTGACATGTGAAGTGTCCCATGTGCCTGCAGGAGAATCTGTATTTCCTTTCATTCCTCTCACCACTTAAGAAGCTGCAGTGTCTCGGTTTCAGGGTTTCCAGCTGAAGAAAGGGGAATGCTGCCCAGCTTGCCTGCAAGCAGGAATGGTGCCCAGAGGTAGATTTAGAATTCCAGGTTCAGCTCCCAAATATGGCACAAACTTAGGAACATTTTTGTTTATGTCATCAAACATAAGCTCCTGCTTCGTTTATGGCAGAATGTAGGAGGGTCTACTGCTGCCTAGCAAGTGGTTAAAAAAGGGGGATTTCCCTCCTTTTTTATTCACTTCTCCATTTTTAACTGAATAGTTCTGGTTATAACTTTTGTAATTTCTCAATGAGAACACTTACTACTAAGTATTTTGCTTTTCAGAAACCATTCTAAGGATGCTCCAGAAACAGTCTCTGAAGGTCAACATATGACATATTCTCACTGTAAGGCTTTTATTCCTGTCAGCTGCAAATTTTGTGAGATATGATGGGTGCTGGGAACCTGGGCCTTGCTTAATTGGTTCATACTGGTCACTTACTGCATCCTGAATGGTGTTCATGGAGAGGGACCCTTTAAAAAAAATGAGAAGACTGAAGAGACCTCACAGTAGGAAATAATGTGAGAGGTCCTGCAGAGAGGGATCATTTTCCTTACAATCCAGTTTTTCAATATTAAAAGGAATCTAGAATCAAGATGATATATAACATTTTTAGGGCTTTCTTACCCTTTTTTTTTTTTTTGTATTTGTGAATATTTTTGTCCCTTATAAAATTACCTTTCATAGGTAAACAGGTAAAAAAATTAGGGGAGCACAGGTTGCATTTGCTTTATTGATAGTTTTTCTTTCATTTGTTCTTTAATGTTTGTGACATTTTCTGGTTGCTTTCAAGTCTTGTTTTTAGGGTTGGTGGGTTGGGAGGGGGGTGGACAGTTGGTATTTTTTTGTCAGTTGTTTCACAAACCAGTATCTTGGAATGTGCTTGGTATTTCTGAGGCGCAGCTGATTCTGCAAGAAGGCCGGTTATTTCTTAATTGTATTGTAGCATTTTAATGCAGCAATAGTAATAGTTTTGTTCTCTCTTTTCCCTCGAAGTGGGTGGCTGGTTGATTTCCAGTCCAGATCCCATGTGTGCCTCGGGAAGCTCGAATTACCAGTACAGTGGACCTTTGCCTCTGCCTGCTCCGCACGCTCCCCACAGCTGTGAGAGATACTCAGCCCTGCGAGGCCATCGGGCTGCCCCATACCCACCCTCCTACATGCAGAGGAATCACTCCCCTACAGGTACTCCTGGAGCACCGCTTTGCTGCTCTGCCTGCCTGCCCCTTCCTTAGGTTAGCACAAGCACTGGGACAAGCATAAGGCTAGGAAAGGGCACGGTGAGTCTCTGTAACAACCTGCACAGAGCCTTTCGTGCACCCAGTGCGACTGAGGCAGCAAAATAAGAGGTACCAAGAGCTGGGTGCACTGTTAATGGTAAATGAGAGTGTATGGCCTTGCTTTAGCTACAGCTTCCAGCTGTACAAAAAGAGCATTGCCGGTCTTCTTTCAGTGTCCTGCCATTGCGCAGTTGAGCCCTCAAGTCAAAGCAGCTCTCAAGAATATGGTAGGAGCTGATGTGAGGCAAAGGCATTTTGGTATTGCCAGAACATCTTTAAAGTCCCTTTCACTTTCTAGATCTGGGTGCAGAGTCCCAGAAACTGATTCTACTTTGATTAGAAGAAGTTGGTCGGAGAGAAGAATAAGGATAAAGTAATCTGCTTGCTAATTATAATTTAGCAGGAACTCCTGTTTAATGGAAGTATTTATCATAGAATGCTTTGGTTTGAAAGGGATCTTAAAGATCATCTTGTTCCAACCCCCCTGCCATGGGCAGGGAGACCTTCCACTAGACCAGGCTGCCCAAAGCCCCATCCAGTCTGGCCTTGAAAATTTCCAGGAATGGGGCAATATTTATAAAGCTTTATTAAGTATTTTAGCTCAAACTATAAGGACATCTGTATCAAAACATTGCCTGATATATGTGAATTAGTAATTAAAAACTATCGGTCAGACTTGCAAAAATGCATATCCTAAGTCTGTTATGCTATACCTTCTCATAATACCACACCTGGAATTGCAATGGCACCTTGCTACTCTCTTAATGAATATGGGAATTTTGTCCTTTTACCTGTGGTTGGGGACCTCATGGTCAGATTGCTGCCTTAAGCCTGCCCGTGTTCTGTTGTCTTAAGACAAAGTCTGCAATAGTCGCTGAGGATTTGTTTGTTGCTTTTTTTTTCCTCCCCAAAGTTAATTTGTTGGAGAGCTCCAGCAATAATCTTCAGGTATTGTCAGGACATGACAGCTGGACTTTGCCATCCTCTCCACATGCTAATTTGCTCTCAGTGCCACACACAAAGGGAGGTGCCAGCCCTGGACCCAGGTAAGGTTACTGGAAAACTGCTGGTATGAAGAGCATTGAGGCTTGTAGGACTGCCCTGGTGATTTGCCCTTTGTTCCAAACTTTAATTAGTGTCCATGATTTGAAATGTGTCCTAAGTGCCAAATTCGAGATTCCTGGGCAGATCTTTCTGACAAACTAAGTGTCTTCTGCTCTTAAATCTGTGGGAGCTTCATTTTTCCCCAGCACTGCTGAAAACCTGGATGCTGGAACACCCACAAAGAATTCTGGTCTCTACAATCCGTGAGCATTTTAAAACCAAATTATTTTTCTCCATATATTTCTCAGTGTTACCCTGCATGAAACAGGGATCCTGCTTTAGGAGTAGATGGAATTTAGACCTAGAGAATCAATTAATTATCAAATATTTTCCCTTCTTTTCCCCAAATGAATGCAATAATTTCTTCTCCAACTTCTGTGCTGGGAAAATAAGCTGCAATTTCAAACGCATTGTTATCTAATTGAGTAGGTTTTCTTCTCAGTGTTTATACCATAGTAGCTAGGCAGTATCCTGAGATTTTTTGACCTCCCTCTCTAGAAACTCTTTCAAATCAGTTCCTGAAATGGGAAGAAGAGAAGTCACAGAGGCACATAAAAAGATCCTTAAATTTTGAAACCTCACATATACTTGTATATTTCTCTCCATGCCTCCCTCCGAGGTCACCAGGTGTGATGGTTGCTGGTGAATTTTCACTTAAGATCTTCAAGGCTAATCTAGTTTGGTGACTTGATTTGAATAGCTGCCTTTGAACAGATAATGAAACTGACTTTCCTGTGGCAAGTCTTATTAGGCAGGGCTAAATGCTTTGAAATAAGTCATTCAATCTGTGCTGCTTTTTTTCCAGCCACTACCCTTGCCTGTGGACCGTGAGCAACAGTGGTGTAAATGTTGCCAGCCCAGGAAGTGAGGTGAACAGCAGCCCTCCAAGCATGTTTTTAAGGGGTAATGTCCCCTTACCTGCTGCATCATCAGTGCAAATCCCTCTGCAGGGAATGGTGTCTGGCAGCATGGAAGCACAAGGGGAAGGCACTCTCACCAGACTGTCCGACTCTGCGTGGACACCCTCACACTCCTTTTAATGGACAGGCAGCTCCTGAGGGAAGCCCAGCCAAACAAGACTGACACAAATGGCAAATGATCCCCGAGGAGTGCAGTGCAGAGCAGAACATATACAGGAAAAGGACATCATCACTTCCCATAATGTACCTTTTGTGTGTCAGCTAAGCCAAACTGCAAAGGCAGGAAATACTATAGGAACCAGCTTATTACTGTAACTGTTATGCATCATTCAGGATAATGTCCAGAAAGAATCATTTTAGTTAGCTTTGCTTCTATATCACATTAAAAATGGTCAGAGACATGGGACTGAGTGAAGCAGACATGGCAGCTGGATTTTCGCATGTCATTTTAGAAGTTCTTTCTGTAACTCACAGCCAAGTCCAGGAAAAATTGTGAGCAAGTTTGCAACTGGTCATTTGAAGGGACAGAGCTGCTTTAACAGCTTTCTGAATCTCTTACATAAAGATTTTCACAGTACCTGGAACTAAACCCTTCAGGGGATGAAATTAGTCTGACATCCTAATGCCACCTGCGTACAACATTCTCTGTCCCCTTCCCTTCTCCAGCTGCTGTTTGCTGTGTGTGTGCCATGGGGATAGTGGGCACACTCAAGCTGCAAAAGTGGCTGCACTGTAGCAGCAAGGTGAAGGGCAGCTAGTTTAGCATTTAGAGTCTGATGTTACAGTCTTTGAAATGGAAAGTTCCAGTGTTTCCCATATGTGCTATTTTTGAAAGGGTGGAGAGAAAAGAATTATCGAAAAATATTCAGGTTGCATTTCCACTTTGCTTCAGATATACAGTACAAATAAAATACAAATACATGGTGCATTATCTCCTCAGTGCCTTTCCAAGGTGTAAACACACACACAGTCTTTCTCACCTAAAAACCTCTGAGCTATTTAAAGCAGCTCTGCGAGAAGCAAGTTGACAGAACAGGAATTTTCTATTCCTTGTCCAGTTACTGGGCGTAAACTCATTTCGTGTCTTCACACCTGTTTCAATTCTCACTTTGTCTCCTTCAGCTTCCTTTTTCAGGCTACAGCTCTTCCCATCCTGTGTGAGTGTACAGCGTTTAGCACAGTGGGGGCCTGATCCTGTCTGGGATTTCTAACCACCACTGTGATGCAAATAACAACAGCCATCCCCCAGTCTTCCTTGTCCTTTCATGTATCTCCTCAGGCAAGCCCTATCAAATTATCAGAGAAGAGCGCTGCTGTTTGATCTCTATAAAGAAAAAACTGCAAGCTAACTCATGTAGATATGTCCCTGTCTAATGAAATGCCCAGCAGCAATTCAGGTCTGTTTAGAGTCATGTGCATTGATAGGGAACAATCCCCAGTGTGGAAGAGGATTCTCCAAAGCTCCTGCGAGCTGGTGTCTCTGCTTCTGCTAGGTACAGCAACATTCCCTTTGTGAATACTCATTTATTGCATTTAGACTCTGGGAGCAACATTTTATTTTGGGTAGACATTAGTAGGCAGCAGCAAGAGAAGCCTTTTGATTCAGGTTGTCAAATATGCACCTGTCTGGTGAACTCAGCAAACTTCTGTTTGATATTCTATTACCTGGCCCTGAACCATCCCCTTAAGTTGCTTTCAGTGTTATGCATTTCCACACCTTCCCCATCTGGCTTTTCAGATTTGCTGCAGGCAAGATCATGTGCCAGAATGTACTCAATAACACTGTTAGTTTTGCTGACTTGTGTTGCAATCCCCTAAGATCAAAGTAATCAAGTTGCTTTGGATGTGCATTTTTATAAACAGAGGTATTGGTCAAACAAGAGTTAATAGAGTGCAAAAAGCTCTACATCCTGCTATCAGTCTAATCCTTGTCAGTCCCGACTGTAAATCTGCCTTCCCATGTTCTGACAAAAGCTTGGTGATGAGTTTCTCAATGTTATGTTTCTCTACCTTGCGGCAAGAAATCTAAGTAGGTGTTTCTCTCAAAAATAAGTCTGCTTTACGGATGAGGTTTATTAACTAACTTACGCTACCCTCTTCTGGCTGTTCAGCTCGCCACAGACACACCACACATAGAGTCTATACAAGATGCTAAAAAGCAGGCAGGTGGTGACTTTTCTCTGTTCCAGGACTTGCAATGTTTCCTTCAGGGTTACTGAGTTGGATAATTTCTTATCCCATATACTGCATTACAGTAATACAAGTGTGATTATAAGGTGTTACACAAACTGCATGTTTATTTCACAAATCAACAATGTAGGGGAACATCTAATTAGCTTTCCTGATAGTCCTATAGGATCGAAAGAATTTAAAAATGATCAAAATGAACAGGCAAAGTAATTTTTCTTTCTTTTCGCTGTAAAAGCAGCCATGACTCATGTCACAGGAGGCAAAAAGTTCTGAGATCTCAGAACTGAGCTAAATCTTTGTCATTGCAGACAATCTGATTTAGCCCAAGGCTGAGAAATGACATGGAAAGATAAAAACACCCTTGGTTTGCTCACTACTCTTGGCCCCGTCTCAGTACAAGCTGGTATTTGTACCCCAAAGCCCTGGGCTTGAGGACAGCAGGGAGTATGCTGATCTTGGGTTTGGTGTTGGGGAGTCCTGCAAGGAACAGGGAGTTGGACTCGATCCTTACGGGTTCCTTCCAACTTGAGATCTGTGATTCTGTTGTATGATTTTGGAACTTGGTAAATGATTTGGGAACTGCTATCTGGTTTGGACAGGTTACTTCTAAGCAGCAGAAGCACTGGAGAGAGCTTTTGCTGACTGTTCACAAGAAAAACTACTGTTCTAACTTCACAGATCTCCTTTCCCAGCACAGTGGACTTCCCTGGCGTGCAGTAAAAGGCTGGGATGCTGGCTGCACTGTTCTCCTGTGGGAGGCAGATTCCCTTAAGCTGTGTATAAAACTGTTCTCCTCCTAATAAACCATTACTGTGGATTTGGGTTTGCACTGATAGTGCACTTCTTTCTCAGCAGATTACTGCTTGCCATTAAACACCATACAATGATAAAATCTGAATGAGTATTTCAGTGGTTGTTGTAAGCAGTTACTGAAATGGCAGCAGGAAAAGAGAGCATAATAGCCCTCTCCCCGGTTTTTATATGTTTTGACAAAATCTTTTCCTGACTTTGCAGAAAAGAAATACACTAAAAGACTAGAATAGCTCTTCTGATGTCTCCAGGGTAGATGTACTACCTGGCATTAACAATAGTTTGTTATTTTTAACCTAATTTGATCACGGAGCCTACAAGGTGGGTTTTTGTCCTGCCAGAAGCAATGCTGGCTGTGTGGCTGGTACCCCTCAGGCCTCTCCGTGGGACAGCCAAGGGGCCAGGGCTTGGGAACACAGCTCCATGCAAATCTCCATGTTTTCAGAGGAAGGAATCCTTTATTTTCAATTTCTGCAGGCTTTAGCACTGTACCCAGCCCCTGAATGAGAGGTTTAGGGGTGGTTTGTGCAACACTTCATTTAAGTGTATTAAAAAAGAAGGGGAGGGAAGTGGTTAATGAAAGCGGAAGAGCTATGAGGTAAAAAAACCTGCGATGTTAGGACAACCTGGTTGCCTCCGATGCTGCAGATCCTGCCTCGTGGTCTGTCACTGGGCCTCAGTGTCCCTGTTCCAGGAGCCTGCCCTTAGATCCTTCCCGGGGGCTCCAGCAGTGCCTGGACTGGAGCTTCTCCTCAGCCTTCCTGCCCTCTCCCACGCTGCCTGTCCGCCTCTCCCGCTGGCCTGAGGCGGGTGCCTTTTGTCCCAGGCTTTTTCCTCGCGGTTTATTTTCCTGGCACTGGGGCATGGGTCTCCCAGGAAGGCAAGAAAGCACCTCTGGCTGTGCACAAGGAAGCGTGGAGCAGCTCTTCCCTCAGAGCCCACAGCTCCCCAGACAGCTCCCTTTGTGAGCCCGAAAGGAAGGCTGGTGCCTGCCGGTCTCTGGGCGCTGTGGAGGGTGTGCTCAGCAGCCCACGTGGCCTCCTCCCAAAAAGTCACCTCTGCTGCACTCCACTGTGTCTCTTTGGGAGATGGGCTGCTCCAGCCCACACACCTCGCTCAGGCCAGTGGAAAGGCTTAACATGCGGCTTCAGGTGTTCTCTTCTGTGACTGTGGAGTTTTAAGGGAACTTCCCTATGCTTCCAGATAAGCAGAAAACCAGAGAGCAGGTAAACATCACCTTCCTGAATTCCCCAGCACCAGCCCAGATGTTTCCTGTGAGCCAGCCCTGGGTGCCCATCACCACAGATACCCACAGCCCCGCCAGTTTAAGCTTAACTGCTGCTGTTTGTCTGCCACATCGGGTGCTTGGTTCAGCACTCAAGTGTAGTTTTGTTGTGAAGCTGGTTCTAGGTTCTCATCCTTGGGCAGGTCCTCCGTACAGCTCATTTGGGTTCTGTGTTTCTGCTTGCTCCTAAAATGAGCACGGTAACAACTGCTAATATTTAACCATTTTTATATTTTAGCCATATATACTGGTTATACAAGTATGTAGGTTAAAAATAAACGTAAATTTAACACACTGGTACAAAAATACATAATGGTTCTACCTAATTGTTGTAGCTGTTGTGTGACATAGCCTGGTAGGCCTACAGCAACAATAAATAACACTGCTTGCCACAGAGATGCTAATGCTTGCTATGCGGCTTGAAACAGTGTCATTTTAAGAAGTTATCAAAACATAAATTATCAGTGATTTTTATGGTGAGTTGAATGATAGGGTCAGTTTTAAAATGAAGAATTAATGAGACTAGTGGAGGATGTGAATTACCTGGACTGAAACCCTATGGTTTCACAGAATCTCTGTAGGACTTTGTATAAATTACTTACAGCCTCATAGGTCAGGTGCCTGAGCATCTTTTTATTGTCTCAGGGGCAGTGTTGCATCAAACAATTCCATTTCTTATCTGAAAACTGGGCATTTCGCCTTCCTCTCAACCTCTGTAGTGGAAGATCTGTGGGGTAGGAGTTCCTCTTACTGCACATACGTACGGTGCTGGCAAAATGAGGCCTTGTCTTGCTGGGGCCTTCTGGTGCAATCTTACAGGTAAAAATTACATATCCTTGAATGTTTGTATGTGTATGACCAGCAGAGGCAGAATCAGTCGCACTGTGGTCTTAATACTCTAAAATCTCTGAGATGAGCTCTGAACAAGACATCATTGCTGTTCCAAAAACACGACTCCAAGAAGGAAGCAATGTGTCCAAGTAATCTGCTGCGGTGAATGGTGTTATAAACGAGTCCGGATATCAGAAAAAAATCAATCCGCGTTTATTAATCCGCAGCTGGGAACAGGGGATGGTGGGCAGTCCACCATCCCACTCGACAAAACAGACAAAAAGTAATCCAACAACAGCCCTCGACCACACAAAGCTCACCCCTCTCACTTCAACAACCACCCAAAAAGCCCGCCCCCTTGCCATGAGGCGCTCTTTTTAAAACCCCTGGTCCCATCTCCCAAAAGTCTCAGTCCCCAATATCTGCTTCCTGTTCGTCGTCTCTCTTCTCCGAGGCTCCATGGGATATGTAGTTCTGCTACGGCAGCTACCGGGTCAGTGCCTTGATGCTGTGTCTTCTTTCAATCAGCTGTTAGTCTCTCCCGTGGTTCCATGAGATGCATCATCATCTTAGGAGGCAGCAGCCAAACCTGTACATTGCTTAGACATACTCAAACATTTTATTAGTTAACATACTTTACATTAAATCCAATTCTTCAATGTTTATAACAGATGGTGCCTCAGGAAATGTTTCAGAAATCTGTTTGCCAGGCTGTACATTTGCAGTGAAATCAAGGTACAACTGTCTTCTGTCATTCTAGGTTGCTCTGGGAAAAATCAGGGAAGCTTCCATGTAATTCAGCTCACCTTTACTTTTGTGACAAACCTCAAACTGAGATCAGATGCAGCCCTGGACCAGGACAGACTGTGGGCTTTGTGGATTGCACAGGGTGTCATCACCAAGAGTACCAAACATTGTGAAGGTGGTCAGGTCTGGAGTTCATGTCCCTGTGTCACTGTGATCTCTGTGCCTGTAGCTGGCACTTCACTCCTAGAAAAGGAGTGAAGAGTCAAATTCCACAGGTACAGTGTGTTTGCTGGCTCCTGTAGCCTGTACTTACTGGATTTTACTATTGGATTGCTTTTCCGAGAGCATGTGGTAAAATACAAAACACAGAACCATAACTTCTGGTGATGAGACATTTACAAAGCACCTAATTTAAACCACAAAAATACACTGTAACTTTTACTTTTGTCAGATCCCTGGGTTCACTAATAAACCTTAGTTGTCCTGACCAGCCTCACCGGGAGCCTCCACCCCCACTCCTGGAGCCTTACTTAAGCTCACCCCGAGGGCATTAGTTCTTAGCTGGGCTATTTTAAGGAGTATGTGCTTTGGGTCTTTTCTTTAGTTGGTGTTTGACTTTCTTGGACCTGATGCTTGCTGGGCTGTTGATAGGATGTGTTTTCCATCCCTGGGCTCAGCCGTGGTGGGTTTGTGCCCTGCTGCTGAGAGCCCTGCCTGCACTGGGGCAGCCTTTGCCTTCCCATCGCCTGCCTCTGAGGCCCCTGGCAGGTTTGTAGCAGTTTAATTTGTGTCTCACTTTTATGTAATCCCTGCTGGTGAATGAGGAGTTCAGCAGGGCAGTCTTGAGTGTGTCCTGATCGGTTTCAAGTATGTGTGGCTTTGTCTCTGTTATGGGTATGACCCTTGAACCTGCAGAAGGGTGACACACTTAAAGCGTCCCTGGTCATGGGGTGTTGGCTGAAGGCTTCTGTTGTAGATGCTGCTAAAAGGCCCAAGAGAGGCCCATCCTAGGAAACTGCTGTTTTACTGTTCAAATCTATACTTTGCTTGGTAAAGAGGTTGTTCCTCACTTACATGGTGGCACCTGTGGAGTGTTGAGTGCTCTCAGAGCCAGGTCTCCAGGGGAGCAGAGGAGAAAGGGGTATAAACCTGTTTAACACCTCTGTGTTGCCTCTACTTGTTTGAACTGCCTGTTCAGGCTCTGAACCCTTCTGAAAATGAGCAGTCTCTCCGTGTATTTTTTCTTTGTTTTCCTGATGTTTTTGGGAAAAACAGTAGGACTTTTAGCTACAAATGTAATGATAAATAATTGCAGTGTCTTAAATTTGCATTTATTGGTAATGTGGCAAATTGGATGTGTATGCAAAGAAGTGAAGACTTTTCATGGCCAATATATGTTGGTGCTGTTATTATGAAGTACTGGTTTTGTCAAAATAAAAATTTTCTTTTTAGGAAAGGTCTATTTTCATTGATGTAATTTAATTGTTTTGGAGAGGTCAAAGCTGCTTAAATGTTCAGAATGGGGCTGAATGGTACTACTGCAGCTTAAACTGACTTTCACTTTGGAGTTCAGAATTGTTATGGCTTAAAAAATTAAACAATTAAAACTTATTTTGAGTGTACTGAACTCCTTAAACAGAGATCTTGGACAAAATTTCCTTCCAAATTTGCCATACACTCTCTGCCAATTTGGAATATGGAGTCTTCCAGATCATTCTTTTGGGGCAGGAAATACATAAACAAATGTTAGTTCTGCCAGAACTGAATGATCTGGTAAGACTAAAGGGGGATTGTACTTCTAAAGAGTTGGTTTTTTTTTCAAGTAACTACACACTCTAATTAGGGAGGACAAAAATCCATGGATTTTAAGAGTTTTTGGAAGAACTGTTTTAGAAACAATAACTTGAAAGAAAGACTGAAGTGTATATACACATCTGCAAGTATTTATGCATGAAGTTTCTTCTTTCTTCCAGCGAAGTCAGTGAAAACAGTTTAAAAATTACTAAATAAAGTCATTGTCTATAGAGCTAATCCTTGGTTTGGAAGGAAAAAAAACCAACAACCAAAACAACAAACCAAAACCAACCACCATAAAAAATGAAACCAATACCAAAAAATCCAAATCAAACCAAAAAGCTTTTGAAAAAAGTCTGCCTTTCTTTTGTTTACATATACACTGTTGCAGACAGTTATGACTTTGCTCTTTGGATGCTGTATCACTGAATGTCCTGCGTTCTTCTATTTAATAGTTGTTCCCGAGGGCAGTATGAAATACAGAAGGTGCAGACTCTGCCTCTTGCCCAGAGGAGTAAGGTATTGTAAGAGCAGAAGTGTGGCAGTTTAACCAAGGGCAGGTGTGGCTGTGAAGCCCTGCTCTGTTTGAGGTGACTGTGTAACCTGGCAGAAGGGCAGGGCTGACTGTGGTGTGGGGATCAGGGAACCAAGTTGTTCTGAGGCAGGCTTTCAGTTACGATGAAATTTCACTGTGCAGTGGAAAGGGTTTCACCAGCTGAGCGTTTTCCTTGGAAACTTTAAAGTCTCCAGACCAATCAATTTTAGCCCTGGAACAAGCTGTGTGCGGGAACTGCTATGGATAATCTGTATGTGTAACCCTTCCCCTAACAGTGGCTGGCAGACAGGAAACTGGACATGTTCTCTATCTGATGTGTTTGAATGTCCTCAGGTCCTCGCTATCTCCTCCTACAGAAACTCCTCTCTACCCAAGTAAATACCCAGGCAAAAAAAAATCCATTTCTGTAACATATGCTGGTCAACTGAACTAATTTTGCCCTGAAAAGTTTAGCGTTCAAAAGGGACACATTGCTTCTTATCTATTCTGTCAGCTTGCAATAAAACGTTTTGTCAAGATTTGCTCAAATAGGTGGTTTGAGTCACCTTGAGCAGATTTTTTTGTTTGTTTGTCTTTGTTTTGCTTTGCTTTTTACATTGCTTATAGACAGAAATCTAATTTCTGGAGCCTTTAAACGTGTTCAATAATTTCTCTGTTAGAAAGGTTGATATAAATAGACAATCAACCTAGGAATGTAGAAAGGTCGGGGAGCTCCAGGAGCATGCTCTATTCCCCTGCCATTGGAAGGAAAACATAATTCATTTTATAAACTAATCAAGATTTCTTGGAATATTAATTGAGGCTTAGGACCCCACAGGCCATGGAGAAAAGGCTGACATTTAGAAAGCTTATTTCCAGCTTAAATGTGTTTATGGCTAATTTATAAACATTAGTTCTTGGACTGGTGCTGTCCTTTTGTGGAAATTAATAAATTTTCTTTCTTTTTTTAATGTGGTTTTGGATTTTTTCGCCTTTTTTTTAACTGCTGAGCTTGACAGCACAAACTGCCTTCTGAAGACAGTTTTACATTATGTCTCATTTGGCCTTTCATCTGCGAAAGGAGAAGATGCTTGCTTTTCCCTGATCTGCACATTCCTGCTGCTCCCTTTGTCCAGCCTCTCCATGCTGCAGAAACAGAGTGAGCTGTGTGGACTTGTGATCTCCCTTGATTAATGCCCAGGGCACTGTGGGACTGGGGCAAGTGGGACCCCTTTCTGATGGGCAGCTGCTGTCAGATCAGATTAAAAGTGTTTTGTAACTGCAATCCCAGCATTAATTTTGCTGCCCGACCAAGAAAATGATTAGTTTTATTTTGCCCCCTTCTGAAGTATTTTGTTTTTCTGTTGCTGCGTTCATCCTAGTGCTCTTTTCTGTGCTGACTCAGTTGAAATTCATCCATCCTGAACTTGGTGAGCAGAGCTGTCTGCAGTATTCAGAGTCATTTTCACTGGTGTCTTGTATAGTGCCATGAAAACTACCCTTTTTCTTCTGGAAATACTTCAGATTCACCCTATAATCATGTTTGCCTCTCTCGCAGAAGGTAAGCTTCCATTTTGGGCAGCACTGATGCATGAGGCATGGCCTTTATTTCCCCTTTCTGCTGAGGGGAACCTATGATTCAGGACTCCTTGTAGCTTTTACAGTATTATTGGAACCAGCCTGCTTACTGCTGTGAGGTTTTGCTAAATTATTGGTGCTTCCAAAAAAGCTGGAGCTGGGGAAAACCTTGTATAAGGGAGCAGATGCATTGTTAGCTACAAAGGGTGAAATCCTGGTGGGACCCTTCCCCACTTAATAGATGTGCAATATATGTCAATAGAGACCTTGTCCTTTCACCCAGCGTCTGACTGACTTAATCGGGACCTTACGTAAAATCTGATGTCTAACAGTTGAACATGTGGTTCATCCCTAATTTCAGTATGGAAGTAGGAAAACACAGGGGGAAGAAAAGGAGTGGGAAGTAGGAAACTCAACCTCTACAGTGTGCTTTATACCTGATGTAATTTCAGCCAGTGGTCACCTTGGTGACACAGAAAAGCTTGATCATTGCCTCCCATGTTGTGAGGAACCAGGTGATGTGTGAAATCAATTTGACCTGAAGAAACAAGAAAGGGGGTGCAGTCTCCTGCCCTCAATAACTAATTAAAAGCTATCATCTTGCATCTGACAGCAGTGGCAGCTGCCTAATTGGATGTTAAAAATACGCCTGCCAGTCTTTGAAAAGTACATGTTTGCATGGCAGTGAGAACTGGTACTTTGGCCTTTGTACAGGATGTTAAAAACCAAGGGCTGATGTCTGAGATAATGTCTGAGTGTGTAATGGCTGCTTCCTCTTGCTGCATAGGCTCCGCATCCCCAGCTTCTGACTCATGCTGAGGTCCCAGATTTTCAGCAGAGAGCCAGCTCATTTCTACACTCCTGCAGAATTCTATCCTGACTTTGCAGAAGCCTTGTTTACAGAATAGCTGTATGTTTTTGGTTTTGTTTTTGGTTTTTTTTGTTGTTTTTTTTCCCCCCGGTGTTATTTTCTTTAGACAGGGAAGGGTAAAGCTGGTGCATGGGTCAGTGATCACGAAGTGTCATTGCTCGGCACAGCCCCCTGTAAAATTTGCTCCTCCGCAGCAGGGGACTTTTTGTCTGTGATTGCCTGTTAGTGCCAGCAGCCCAGATTTGTCTTTCAGAAAGAAAAAGAAAAATAAGGTGTGGGTGAGGGGGAAGGACCAACTCAAAGCTGAGCCACAGACACCTCAGTGTTTGGGGTGGTATTTTTTTCCCTGTCTGCCTGGCAGTGAGTTGCCAGTATAAACTTTTTCTTCCCAATCCAGCAGATGGTGTTAGATGGCTATTTAATGACTCACATGGGACAGAAAGATCCTGGTGATAGAGCTGGGAGGATGCAAGAAGATATAGTTTTGCAGGGATGTTCAGTGAATCTGAAAGCTGTGATAGGCTCCTGTTTTAAGCATCTGTGTGTATGCTTTCAGCTTACTACTACTAGGGGGTGGGGAGCTTCAGAGCTGTAGTACTTGATTTAAATTGAGGCTTCTGTGACAGCTATCATACTTTTCCTTCTAAGGGTTTAGGAATGCTTGAGTGCAGTGGCGCAGAATGAGTGTAGCCAATGGCCCTCACTGAGCACTTTGGGGTTGGGAGGTGTGTAAATTATTTTGGTATTTTTTTTAAATCGGATTTTTCCTCGCATGCACCTTAAATGGAGGAGTGAAGTGGGACAAACTTGCTGCAGTGCACTCCCATGACAGAAAGTATTTCCTAAATCCCACTGTCCGTACAAAGGAAATAAGTGAGGTGGAATGAATAAGATGTGAGCACAGCAGGTTGTCCACTGTCCAGCCAGGCTAAAACATGGCATCAGTTTGACTGCTTTCTATTAGTTGGGGTGTTGAATGCACTGGGCCTTGATCAAGCTCCTAGAGAGCAAGTGTCTGTCCTTACTGACCTGGATCTGTTACAGGTGATATTACATGAGGAAATTGATGTGTGAAATCTGAGTACCTCTAGGTAAAAAAAAAAAAAATCAACCTGAATAGATATAGATACGAATGGGCTGTAATTTGCTACCATTTAGGAAAGATCTTGGGTGTATTGTGGATATTTCATAGACTGTCTGGTGAGCACACGGCAGTTAAAGTTAAGAATTGTAGAGGAAGGCAGTCAAACATCTGTTCTGTGGCTGTATACATCAGTGGTGTAATCCACCTCCTGAACACTGTAGCCAGTTCTAACAACTATCTTAAAAAGTTTGTAGAAGAGCAACCAAAAAAGGTGGAAGAGCGCATAACTAGTTTGTCCCTTCACCCTTGAAGAGAAGGGATTGGGGTAGGATATGGGGGAATGCTATAAATGATATGCTAAAGATGAACAAGGAGAGATTATTGCTATTTATTGAAATGTAATTGGAGGAAATGCCCTAAAACTGTGTGTGGTTTGTTGTTTGGGGTTTTTAAAGCCTGCTGGTTCCCATAATGCATAAGGAAATTGTGGAGCTTGTTTTCACTTGATATTTCTTTCTTCTTTGTGGAATTTGGAGGAAAAAAGTATCTAAAAAAGGTTGGGCAAATTTAGAAGACTCGTTGTTGGCTGTGAAGCATGACTGCAGGTTCTGGCAATACAAGATGAGAGGGGTCAGCCTGCAAGTTCTCCTTGTAGTCTTTTGCCAAACAAAGTGTTTGCGGGCAGTTTCTGATGGGTCACTGTAGGTCTGTTCAGTGGTTACTCTGGGTGGCTGCTGGAAGTGGGATTACAGACTTGTGAAGGTCTTCCTTTCCTGTGAGATGATAATGATGATATTTAAGTGACGCATTTAAGAGGTGGGGCTCTATAGGTCTGTTCCTGTAGGCCTAGAGGTAGCTCCTGCGCTCTGTGACTCAGAGCTGCTTACAGACCTCAGTCTGCATCTGCTTCTGCCTTTAAAGCAGCCTTCAGCCTGGGCCCTAGGGGTGGGCTAAGGATGCTGGTAAGATTCACCTTAACATCAAACAGTTAACAGACTGACACAGAAAATCATCAGCACAAATGTCTTGACATGCCAGTCAAGGGAATAATTTATACAATCCCAGGAAATTTGTTTTTGTAAAGTGACATCTTTTAATGGTGGGATAATGTATTCTACTTTGTTAGACTTGTTCCCAAGCAGTCACTAAAAATAGCACGCGCTGGGGTATACAAATGTCCTGGGTAGAGACATAAGAAAGTAAAGAAAGGTAGAGTAGCATGACTTGTCTGTTAATAGACTGTAGGACGGCTGGGTTTTGCTAAGATTTTTTTTTTGNTTTGATTTTTTTGGTAATTTTGGGGGTTTTTTTGGGGTTTTTTTTGGGGGTTTTTTGGGGTTTTTGGGGGTTTTTTTTTTTTTTTTTTTTTTTTAAGAAGTTATTCCTCTGACAGGACAGGGGGCTGTTTTCTGTCCTGTAAATCCACACCCAGTAATTAGAATAATTTATACTATGGTATTTAATCTTAGAGCATCCTAAAGCAATTTACAGCCTACTGTCCACAAAGAGAGCCTTATCAATATCTGATCTGGGAAGCTGAGTCATCCCTAAGTGCGACCAGCCCTTTCCTAGCTGGAAAGCATGTGTCCATTCTGGCCTGCAGAGGGAACCCATATGCCCCAAAGAGAACAACACCCTCCAGGAAGCCCTCCTACCTATATTCTGGTATTCCTGGCCAGCTTGCAGAATCCTTTAGAGGAGGGAGGGCTGTGATCTTGCCTCATGCCCTGAGTTTTCACTGAGGATTTGCTTTCCTCCATGTCTTTCCTTGTGTTGGATTGCTCAAAGACAATAAAAGAAAAGACATCTACGGAAAGGCTTCTGCTTAGTGCATCTCAAAGGCCTTCCTGGTTAGGAGGAGAATGTTGTGGCTGGTAGTGCTGCCTTGATATCTGATACATGTGCAATTCTGCATTGCAGATCTGATGTAGATGAGCTGGCTGAGTGTGTAATGTACTGTGCTGGGGCATTAAAGCTCCTTAGGCTTGCTTAGCTCTTGGTTACTCCTGAAAATTCTCTTAACTGCTTACATCCCTTCTGGTTTATGTCTATGGATGCTGTCCTTGGTGGAAATAGATTCATCCTCCCATTTGCAGACAATAATTCTCAAGTTAGTGGGGTTTGGTTGGGTGTTTTTTTCATTCTGCTAATGTCAGTTTAGTTTATCAGCTTCTGAGGCAGCTGCATGTGTCCCCATACTGTGTGGGCTGAAGGGGAGCAGAGGCTCTCAAAATGGCCCTTGGCAGCCAAGAGGGTGCAAGTTCATAAATAACTGCTGCTGTGGTAACACATCAGCACTGTCCCTGGGCTGGGTTTTCACTGGTAGGTGCTAACATTTGAAATTATTAACCTGGACTGGGAGTGGTGGTGGTGGCAGAGAGCTGCAAAATGGGATTAACCACTTGAGGTGTGTTAAGCAAAAACATTCAGTCCCTGCCCAGATGGCTCTGAAGATTGGTGAGGGGATAACACAGCTTTTAGCGGGTTTGGGCTCTTTAGTGATCCAGACAGAAAATGTGGATATATGAGTGCAATAGTGGATAAGTCCCCAGGCTTTCCTTTGTCTTCATGTTGGCAGTCTTGGCAAAAAGTCCAAGGGCTGATATGAGAAATTGGCACACCTCAGACGTGTTCAAAATCCTCCTTTCCTTGCCAACAACCACTAACCAAATACCGTTGAGAATCTACAGTGGCATTGTCCACACTGAGGCCAAGTTGTCAAAATCTGTGGGATGGTTTTAGCACAAATTCAGTGATAGTGAAAGATAATAAATTGAAGCATTGCTTAGAAATCTAAACATCTTCATTTCTTCTCCCAGCAATGCTTCTTGAAAACAACTTGTTCTATTTTTAGAGGCCATCTACAAATAACATTTTTAATCTTACATCTATTAATATTATCTCTGGAGTGGAAGAACAGCATGCATTATTCAAATGGTCTGTATGTTTGTTTGTGTTTTGGTCTTCATTATCAAATCAAATTGAGTGAGAATAATTTAATTGTGTTTACATTCAGTTTTATTTTCTGGTTTGTATGCACTAACTCTGCCCCTAAATAATCTTCCTGGGATGAAGAAAAGTTTATTTTGTCTTTTTTTCTGGACATGTTTTTGTTTGGTCTTTTTTTCCATTTTATATGAAAAGATGCTTGTTACTTCTATTCATATAGCAGCTCTGGAGCTTGAGAGGTCTATTTTTTCTAAAATATCTCTTTTTTTCAGAATTAATTAAATCATATATCCTTCTGTTTATATGAAGTGCCTTCCTTTTTTCTGACAGTAGCTTTGGATTTCACGGGTTATAAGCCTGGATTCAAAAAAGTCTTTTAATAACCCATCTTCTCACTGCTACTTCATCCTTTCTCACACAAAATATATGTAGTTAGTATGAAACTTGATGATTTCTTCTGGACTTCTTGATGGTGTTTTAAGATATTTACTCTTGTATTGTGCATGCAGTGTCACATAAATGCATCTTAAATTACCATATTTTGCCTGATGATTTGGTACAGGGCTTTCAGAAGTTCCAGATATGACACTGGATCTTATTCTATTTTTATGAACTGTTGATCTTCTCTGGACTTTTGGCACCAGCAGATTTTTCTTGAAGAATTTTACATCCCCCCGGTATTCCCTTATGATACATATCTCAAACTGAACTTAATCTCCGAATTTTCCATAGTAAAGCAATGTTCCTATCTGTTATAGTTGATTCAGGAAAAGGGTTGTCCGCCAATGGTGTGAAATAACTGCAACAACTCAACAGCCTCATAGTGATTTGGTGTCTGAGAAGCGACTGACAGTCGTGCTTCTCTGCAAACATGGGCACTACAAGCCTGTGGAGCTCCTCTGCGACCATTATGGAAGAATATATACATTTGGAGGTGCATTTGGGTCAGCATGTAGCCTCACAACATAGTTCTTAAATTAATTCACTCCATATTTGAGCCAAATGGTGTTCTGGAATGACTGGAACAGATGGGGATTAGCTTTCCTGTAAGTCTGTGATGCAGCCTGCCTGTTCTGCAAAACCTTCTGAACTTTGACCAGGTCAGAAAACTTGTGCTAATTTGCTTGTTGCCTTGCTGCTTCGAAGGTAGAGCATCAGCTGAGGGATCTCCTCATGCCGTTGAAGACTGAGTGGAAAAAAACTAATAATATTTTTTTACCTATCCTACAGGAAGCTGAAGTATTTCTCCCCACTGTCCTCATATGAGACAAAAGGATTCAGCTTCATTCTAGAAATCAGTAAGGTAACAAAGAAAAGGAAAGCTTCTCACTGCTGAAACCATGTCCCTGTGCAAGGCTCAGTCTTTGAGACTTCAGCTTTGCAGTCTTCCTGCAGTTCTGCCCTCAGGCCTTGAATTATCTGTCAACATGTTAAGGGAATTTAAACCACGAAATGAAATTTGGGTGAATTGCAAAATGCCTGATGAATTCAGGAAGGGAGCCAGCACTCACTTTCTTTCCTCGATATCACAAATAAGAAACTACTGTTGACAGCTAGAATTAGTTCTAGTGTGAGTGGAAAGTCCCATATTCCTCCCTCCTCTCTTCCCCCCTCCCAGACTCGGAAAAGAACAGGACAGCAGCACTCCAATTAGTGTGCTAAAATTTGTGCTGGTCTTCCCATGATTCTGTGTGTGGATGTTCAAAGCAGTGTAAATGACACCACAAAAAGGTGTCTGTGCTGAAGATGAAGTTTATGTGCACAGTAATATTAAAACCATGCCAGTGTAGTCCTGCTGGAAAATTCCCCTTTGTAGGGGAGCCTGATGGCTGTGATACTTTGGAGTTTGATCTGAAAGGTCACACTAGGCGTATGCTTTGCATGGTCAGCAAAACAGTCCAGTGCTTTCATATGAGATCCAAAAAGCTCAGAAGCTCATGTCTCTTCGCCATTTATGTCAAAGTGGTGGACATAAAAGACCAAATTATGTTTCATGTTTTGCAAGGCTTTCAGAGTCACTTCTTCTTTCTTTTTGTTATGACCTCCTTACCAAGTGGCTGAAGGTTCTGCTGCCATTCCCACTCTACAGTAACTGCTCTAGCTCAGGAATACTCAGCCTTTCCCGTATCGCGGACATCTTTCCACATCTTCATCTAAGACCTGCAGGTGCATCTGACAGGAATCTTTGGGGACATTTTTCCTAACAGGAACCTCGCGGGTACATTTTTCACCTTTGTGGCTTCTCTGCTCTGTTTGTAGGGCAGGCTTGGGCCATGGCTCTTTATAAAGTAGCTGCTTTCCTTGACTTCCAGCAGTATATTCCTTATGCTCTGCTGGTGGAAGATCTCAGGGCAGATTGGTTGGTTTTTGTTTTGAAACTGCCACTGAGCGTGGGTATAAGATGGGCTGGAATGCTTTGCTGAAAGCATTTTCCTGGTGGGATGGCAGAAATTTTAATCCTTCTTGTTGCTGTTCCTTGTCTTGCTGCTCTGTGTGACTTGTTTTCATAATTTGATTGCTGTGGGATGCTGGAGAAGGAAAGAAACAGAATGTTGTTCCTGTGAGAGTCACAACAGTTAAGAGGTCATCAGCAAAAAAGTCAGTCTGCATGGTCAAAACAAACTTTTATGAAGGATGATAGCAAATGGTTTTATGTAGAGAAGCCATAGCTTCCAAAGGGATTTTAAATAAATGAGTCGTGGTCTTGCTCTTACAGAGCGATACGATATCCACACATAAAGAACAGAAATTAAAAGAATGCTGCTCCCCCCCAAAAAACTCAGGAGAAAAGAACTGTTTACCCCATCTACTCTTTCACAAACAAATGCCTAAACGTTGTACCTAAGCTGATGCTTTAAGATTAAGGCCAGTCTGGGAGGTAAACTAAGGCAAACTCCCTCCTGCTGAAAAGACATGTATGCCTACTGGATTGCTTCCAAAACTTAAGAAAAAAGGTGGGAGAGGGGGGAATAAAAGCCTTTATGTCCTAGTTTCAAGGTGCCATCAGGTTGCTGCTGTGCTTCAAGTTAGCCTGTCCTGCCAGTGCAGAAGTTCCTGTCTTAGAGATCTTGCACTTGGGTGCAAGTCCTCTCTTCAGATGATATGCTTGGAAGAAAACCTTGCAGGTAAGTGATTTGTAAGTCATTCAGGCCTTCATGTGACTTCCCTTTTTCCTATCTCAGGAACTGAGTCAAAAGAATTTCTAGAGAGCGAGGCCACAAAATCTGTGTTCTCCATTCAGTCCTTGAATGGCTCTTAAGAGTAGCACCTCAAGCTGATGTAAATAGATAACAGAAATGAGAGCTGGATGGGAGGTTCTAAGGTCTGATGTTCTAAGGTTCAAGTGTGTTCATGATCTGAGCACATCAGTCAAGGATCAACATTACAAATCAGCATGGCAAATATGAGCCTTGTCTCTGCTTGCAGCAGAAATGCTGCCCTGGCTGACTTTCCCTTTTTTGTCTCACAGGGAGTTTTGCCTTATCAGTAGCTTTCACATTCCTGTAGACAATCTTGGACAAGTGGATGGCAGGGCCATTCATTACACTGACCCCACAGCATCAGACTCTTACCAGTAGCCATTTTAAACTGCCTCGGGGAATAAGTTAATTAAAAAAGAAGATTCGAAAACAAAGGGTATCAGACAAACTTTATGGGAATTATTGTATTAAGTGAGCTCTATGATACCCACAGAGCTGACAAATACTCAGATTTCCTTGTTTCAGCAGAGGTAACCTAGCATCCACCCCATTTAACCCAGAAGTTTGGTAGAGAGGGGTTAACTGATAGGTGTGGGGGATTTGAGTATTGCTTATCTACAAAGTTTCAAGCTGTCTGCAACCCTCTCTTTGCAGGTAAGAAGTGGTGAAGAGAGTACTTCCAAGGTGAGCTGCCTTGCCTGGGGTCGTTTTGTCAGGGCTGGAGGGGAGAGGTTGGGCAGAGAAGCATTACTGCTTTGCCTGGCTCTCGCATCTGTGCTCTGGGCTGTGCCAGCCCCCACTTCAGAGCATGAGTTTAAATTATGGAGCATCTGACAGTGATGCTGAACGTTGTAGGTTAACGTCTGGGAGAGGATATTGTTTTATTTATAGGTATTGGTTAGTGGAAAATGGTAGCAGGCTACTTTGTTAACCACGCCTGTCTGGAAGCGGTGTGAAAGTTGAATCAAACCAAGTGTTTGCTGTCTCTGCCCTTCTGCCCCAACTGCTTTATTTCTCCTCCTGTAAATCCCAGGACTAGCACACTCAAAATGCAAATACTCTTTCATCGGAGTTTCTGTGACTTTGTTGCATTATCTGTGCAGCTCCTGCTTTCAGGGGACCTTCACACAGACAGAATTGATCAGCAGCCGGAGGAGGAAAATAGCTGTTGCCGCGGCAACCGGTGATGACTCATCCCGGGTAGCAGGCAGCAAAAGCTGTGAGGCTGCAGTAATTTTCCAGATGCTTAATCCAGCTCTCGGGGCTTCTTTTTTTTTTTCTCTTGCTGACAGGCAGAAATCCTCCTCTGCCTTTCTTTGCTCACAGACCCACGCAGCCTGCAGCCGTACGTGATCAGAGTAGTCCTTTGTGGTGCTCACCCAGAATGGCGTCACAAAGACGTGTCTGGGCAATGGGGATGAGCTACTCAGCCGGTTGAACGGTAGCCCCTAAAGGTGGTAAAAATAGAACTGCAAACTGCCCGTCTGCAAAAATACCCCAGTGTGTCATTGGCTGCACTCAATTCCTATCTCCCAACTAACATCACGTTTACTGTAACTACAGCTATGAAATATTAAATCAGTTCGTCTTGTTTCTTTTCAGTAATGAGGCTGTCCCTGTGCCGCATACAGAATGTGCCAAAAAGAGAAAAGTGAACTGCATTCAGCACATGCATTTCCATGAATTAGCTTCTCATTTCTATGACCTACTAATTTTTGTGCACAAATTTCAGTCTGCATGTAATGAAATAGGGCAGGTTAAGAGACTTACCCAGGAAAAGGGCACTACAAGGAGCAACACCTTCCATGTCACTCAAGGGATGCCTACCTTGTGGTTTTCCTGCAATGACTGCATTGTAATGCAGGCCTTGCCCCCTTTTATGAATGTCTGAGTAGTTATTTACCTGCTGTGGTGGTGATGTGGAGTTCTTTGTGGTTGCCATAGGATGCTGGAGAATCCAAGTGTAACCAGATTAAAAGTAGCTTCAGGTTTATGTGGAAGGTACACATTCCACCCTAGAGCCAGAGGAGCAGTTAGCACAGAGTGGTGGTAGAATTCAGTTTCCCTGTTCAAGTGAGCTCATCTAGCTGTGGGGGAAACAAAGCTGCTCTGTAGCATGTGGAGAGGGAAGAGCTTATGGGGAAAATAGGAAAAATATTAATAGAGCTCTATGTTTGATTAAGGTAGGGGACAAAAAGTACTGACGCTGCCAGCTGCTGTCTCGTGCAGTCCCTGGAAGGCAGATGGCTTTCTGTGTGGGTGAATCAAGTGAGGCCATCAACTCCTTCTCCCACAGTGCAGCCTTTTGCTTGCAAGTCCTCATTAAGGATTTGTCAGGGTGTGCAGCCAAACCCAGCTGCTGCGTTGCTGACAGGCTCTGCAACATGTTGCTGGCTGAAGTTAAAGCTGTGTAGAGCCAACCAAGTGTGTGGGGCATGAGAAAGCTGCATATGATGTTGGTTTTCTGCTTCTTGTGTTTGTTACCTGCTAATAAGTACCCATATGACACGAATATGTATTGTCTCGAGTCTTTGTCTCCTGTCAGTAGGTGGGATGTGTAAGCATTTAATGAGTGTGTTGTGGCTGCCCTTCAAGGAAAACCAGTTTGAAAGATCACCAGTGGAGGCTCATCTTGTTCTTGATAGCTCCTGAGTTCTTTCTTGGTGTGCAGCTGTTCCTAACTGTGGCCAGGTCTTGGATATCCAAAGTGAGATCTGTTCTATGATCGATGCCTAATACTGCAGCCTTGTTCAGGTTAGAGTATCTGGTTTAGAACACTAACTCTGCTTCACTTCACATACTTGCTTGAGAACTAAATATGCTATGCAATGGTGAATCTGCTTTCCAGGAGCAGGCCATTTTGGAAATAAAACAAACTGAAAGCCAAATATGAGATTTTTTGATTCTTCTCACCCCTCAAGAATGGGGAGCATTTGCTACCTGGGCAGCATGACATAAAAATACTGTTAGTCAGATCTGCAATTTCAGCAACAATTACTGCAGGCCTGCATAGCTGTGCTAGCTTTATTATAACTAGTGTATTATTAATATATTTTAAGTTAGCACCCAAAATTCTGCAGTTCTAGCAAAATCCTTATGTGGAAATCATCAAATCATCAATTGCATTAAGCTCATATATATTTCACAGGTTCTCTGTCTTTTTGGAAAAGCATGTTTAATGCTGAAATATTCACTATTGATAAGGATATTGATTTGATAATGCATTTTGTGATCAGTTAGACTTCAGTAGGTTGCCTGAAATCACATGGCATGACATCTGCTATGCTGACTGTAGATAACATCATTAGTAATTAGTTGTATGCTGGTTTCTTGGGTAGTTTGTTTGCAGAGGCAGATTCTGGACAGAAACTGGCTAAAGCCACTGTACCCCCTCAAGGTCCCCAAGGACTCTTAAGCCTGTGAAATAATTTAATAAAGGATAGAAGCCTTACTTCTTTACAAGATAATGATATATTTCCAGATACATTTTTGCTCTTGGAAGACCTAATTACTAATAATTTTGGCTGGATAAAACCTTTAATAATCAGGGCAGCCATGGCATGGTTCTAGTTGATGCACAAATCATACACTATTAGCCTTGCTGCTTCTCAAAATACATAAAATTGCATATTTCAAATCTTTCCCCTTCTTGATATTTTCTTTCTGAAGGCCTTTTGAACTGGGGGTACACTCTTCCAAGTCTACTTGCTGGATATCCTGTACTATGGAAGCTTTATGATGTAGAAAGTAGCTCCCATCTCCCTTTCAAAGTCATCCAGTGCAGTACCAGAATCAAACAGAGAAAAACACTGCTGAAGCTGACAAAGACATCTCACCCCTTTTCTCCATCCCATGCTGTGGATGAGGTAAGGCATCTAGCCTTGCATGCAAGCAAAGGATCCAACCTGTGTGTCAAGATCTGGCCATTATGGACTTCCAGCTGTGCTTGGCTTGGCTTCCTGGACTGCAGAAACAAATACGAACAGATTTGGAAATCAAAACAAGCTTTGCAGGTGGTTGAAGTGTCTTTGTGGAGCAAGAGAGGAGTGAAGAAAGGTATGTTCAGTGGAGGCACGCAGAATGGTAGAGTTCCACACATGTATATGTGATTTCTGAGCCAGCTGGCAGCCTGGAGGTGCTGGAGCAGGAGCACCATCCATCTTTGCTGTGAGCTGAGCTGCTATCCCACTGAGCCAGTCAGCTCTGCAACTACAAAGGGGTGGCATCGCACCTCTGTGGGAAATCAGTAGCAAAATCAGTAGCTGCCCTTGATTTCACAAAGCTCCAGGCTCAATTATCTCTGTGAAAGTGCTGTACAAATGGGTTTTATTTTTGCTTATCTTAAAAGACAGGTGGCTTTATGTTAGTTTACAGGACAGAAATATTCAAGCATTAAGAACAGTGTGAACTAAATCCCAGGTTCTAAACAATGGAGTTTATATTTTCATTTGGATTTTGAAACTGCCTGTTCTCCTCACAATGTGCTCTCTAAAACCCCCTGATCCAAGTGATTGTTTACAGAAAATAGGAATCTTATGTCTTTGGGATATGAGGCTCTGAGGAAGCTTAAAAGCCAGGTTTGTCATACCTCATGCTGCCCTAGACCAACAAGTGAGAGAAAAGCTTGATTCTCATCTTGGTTGGTGCTTGGCACCTCTGTATGGAAGTTCCCAATCAGAAGTCATTTACTGCTAATTCAGTTGTGGCATTTGGATGACTGTCCTTTGAAAACAATATTGTAGGCTGTTGAAGAGAGAGCAGTCATCCCACTAATGAGATTTATAAATTTGTTCACCTTCTTTTTCCTGCAAAGTATTTCTTGGTAGTAAGATGTATTACTTTGATAGGTTTGCAGAGGACGCAGTAGAAATGCTACTTTCTGAAACCTTAAAAGCCACAGCTACTGAGAGTTTTTGGGGGAGGTGCTAGATCTCCTCAAGTAGGTGATGTACAGTGTCTGGCATGGCAAGGTCCTAGTGGATGTGGCTACTGCATCACCTCTGAATGGCACCAAGACTCCTCACAGTGCTAGGAGGTTATGCTCTATTTGCACAATGTCTTCTAGTACCAGGGTGATGAGTGAGAAGGTGGGTCTAGCATTACTGGACAAAGGAAAAGAAAATCATGTTGCATTCCTGGGCTCCTTGTTCATGGGATTGATTTTTATCCTTTGTGCTTCTTTAAAGATGCCTACCTGAATTTCCTTTGTCTAGGGATGCATGGAGCTGTCTGTTAGTAAATCTTTTGTATAGGAGACACAGAAGCTGTTTGTAGTCAAGGTCCTGTGATACTAAAGCTTCTGAAGTAATTAAGAAAGAAGAATCTAGTGCTTTAGGTCATCTGTTACTGCACTGAAATTTAGTCTCTATTTTGTGGGGGGAGAAGTGAACATGAGTCTGCCTGTAATTTATACAGGATAGAAATCTCCTTCTTCTGCTTCATGAAACAGTTACATTTCAGTCTAGCAGAGCTCTGGCTTATTATAGATTTTATTTTTTAAATACTGTGTTCATAGTCAATTCTATTTATCTCTCCACTGTGTGTCCCAAATATCTACGCCACTCCTGGGCACTGATTCAGAATTGAGTGCCATCTCCTATCTTTTGTGTCATTCCCTAAGGTGTGGTGAGATTTCTCTGCAAATCTGTCTCTGAAGTTTGGGCCAAGTCTGCTTTGCCTAGATAAGAACTATCAGTGGTGAACACAGTTGTCTTTAACAGTGAGCAAAGTTATCTTTAGCTTTCTTCCTGTGCTGGCTCTTCACACATTTTTCACCCATGAGCACTGCAGAATTTCCTCTGCTCAGCAGCAGTGTGTCACCTCTGAAGCTTAACTAGCACCTGTGTGACTGGGTGGTTTGCTGGGCACAGGCTTCAAGTTAGGGAAGGGGGGGGGAGGTGGGGGTCTCTTGATTCTTCCCCACCCTCTCTTATATTTTCTTTCTCCCCCATGTCTTCATTATTATGGCATTTGTGTCAGTGCCTCTTTTGGCTTTGCACATAAGTTCATTTAAGACCTCTCCTGTGCATTTAGGGAAGAGCACAAAGTGATTTGAATAACCTGTCAGTGCAAAGAACTTGGGTGAAGACCACTGTATTTTAATAGCAGCCCTTTCTTGTAACCTTTTTAACAGGTCACATAATAGGTGTATAATCTCCTCACTTGTACATTGTGTAACAACACCGTGTCACTCATTCGTCTGAAGCTTTTTCTGCCAAAGAGTATCTGGCACCTTTTGCTAGCACTACATTCTCCACAATACCTCCTTTATTTTAAGGAACACTTACATTTCCCAGACTGACAACCACTGCCTTGGGATTCCTGGGAGCATCAGTAGAGACAAAGCATTTTCTTCCCCCACAGAATCCAATTTTCTGATTTTTTTCCTCTATGATGTGCCATTTGAAGACATGGATCTAAACCTTTTATTTTAGGAGATGGGGAAAAAAAAGTATAAATAAGCTTTCAAAAGAGGTTTCCATTTTGCAGCTCTCACCTAATGAAAGGGATGAATATTTTTAAGGATACTACTGTAGAAATTAATTATGTTGTAGAAATACACCACACTGTCCTCCTACAAAATTCTTTAATGCTTCCATTTTACTTGGAAGTCAACTGAAGGCTAGAGAACCTTTTGTTGTTGGGAAGAGAGAGTATTAAAGCAGCCCTTGAAGTCTTTGTTTTCAGTTTAGAGGAGCACAGCCTGAGGCTGCATTCCTATTTACCTTGTTTTTTTCCCAAGTTCTGCAGCCCTTGGCAAACTGGGAAAGGTAATGCCAGCTCACACAGGAGCTTCTCTCTTGCTGAGTAACTGGGGATGAGACTTCCCAATGCACATAATAATTTTGCTAACACCAGAAGGTGACTCTGCTTCAGCTCTTTGAGGGGGTGAGATCGTTACACAGGCACTACTATAACGAAGCATGAGCCTACTTTATCCTTTACTGATACAGTTCATCAGCTTTACTAAACGTTCTTGAGATGCTATCTATGGCACTTGTAACTCTTGGTCTGGGTTGGGTTTTTTTAATTATGACTTTGGAGTCATAATAAAAACATGAACATTTGGCAGTTCTTTTTAATAAGAATTTATGCCTTTATCTGACATGTTGCCTGGGAAGTATAATAATAATAAAAAATAAACAATAGGGTGAAATCATTCTTATTTGAAGCACTGCATAGCTTCCAGAGCTTTCTGCTCTTGCGTGGAAGCTCTAGATGCATCTAATAGGTCTGGGCAGGATTTAGCCAATGCTGTCACCACAAAGGTGGAAACATGGTGGTTTCCTCCTTGAGCATAGAGGATAACTCATGGGGATTTAAATCTTATTCTGCATGCTGAGGGATGGCAAAATGTTGGGTATTTTTTAGATGATAATCTCTTTATCCCTACGCATGTTGCAATTATGGAAAATCATGCACAGAGTGTACTATGCAGTATTTCTTCATTTGCTAAATAAAATTGTGTGGCCATACCCAGAATATGGGCATGTGTGAGCTCAATGAGCCCTCTGCAGGGTAGGTGAGGAAAAGTGCAAGTCAGTACCTGAAGGGATAGCACCTGGATGCAGAATGCTCCATTCCTGTACTTGGCAGTGGAGGAGAGCCCGTGGTTACCTCCTTGAGAGGACTGCACCCAAGACTGCTACAAGAGTTTTGATGGGGCAAGAAAAATAGTTTTTCCGCAGGGCATCTTAATTTGAGGCTACAACCTCTCATGTTATGTACAGGGAGTGTCACAAGCCTNCTACAAGAGTTTTGATGGGGCAAGGAAAATAGTTTTTCCCCAGGGCATCTTAATTTGAGGCTTTGTTTTGGGCTTTCCCTGCTGCTGTCGCAGTGTGCGCTTCCTGGGAGGGATTCTGGACGATGTGACTGGGGGTTGTTAGGGTGCTCCTGCTTCCAAACGGGTGGGCACCCCCAGCTTCCCCTTAGGGCTGCCTCTTGCTCGTAAAAAGGTAATGATCTTCTCAAAGTGAAAGGCTTGGAGGCCTCCTAATGGGCACCAAAGCATTTTAACTATTCAGTGTGTTGGTTCAGCCCCCAAGTTTCACCTTACAGGCTCTCCTGCTGTATCCTAAAAGAGTAAGCAAGGCCTTGATACCATTTTCAGTCCCCTTCTAAAAGGTGCTTTTAATTATGAGCTGCTGGCATTGTATATTTGGCAGATGTCATCAAGGGCAGATGGTTTCTGGACCCAGGCCACCTAATCACATTCTCACTGCTAACAAAGCAGAGGGAACCATCAACTCCTATTTTTTTGATTGTTAAAAATTAATTAGTCTCTCAAATGAAAACTGACTGAATTCACTCTGGGAGTAAAGCATTCAAGGACAGTCCTTGACAAACAATTCCCAGGCTTCAGCTGGAGACGCAAATGGTAGCTAATTCCACTACATTTTCCTGGAGCCCAGAAAAAAAAAAGTGCCAGAAACAGTTGCAATTTAGAGGTGTCAGTGAAAAGAGTATTCTTTATTTACTGTATTATTATTTTGATCACAGGTGCAGGGTTTGGGTTACTCTCTGACATGGGATATTTAGTACAGACCTTCAGGAAAAAATATTCCAGTATGAGATCCAGCAATTTTGGGAAGTTATAAAGTGTTTGCTATTGGAGCTGCTTTAGAACTATCATACTAACATGCTGGGGATTATCATGGTAAACAGGATCTTGTGTCAGAGAAAACATATGGACCAGATGACTTGGAGAGCTGTATTTTTGGAACAGGCAGTCTCTCTTTTTAAGGTAAATTTGACTGTGATGATGTGCTACCATTAATACCTGACAAGCACAGAAATGGCTTTAAATAGCCAGGAAAAAAGAGCTTGGAGGCCTAGGTTCTATTACTGCTCTGCAAGTTGACTGTGGGCAAATCCTTTCTAAGTAAACCTTCTGCACCTTATCCCAATCTCTCTCTTTCATCTGTAGATTTATTGGTGTGGGGATGATTCTCAGCATGTGTTTGCAGAGCATGGAACAGAGCACAACTCCAGTCCTCCTTGGGGCTGCAAAATGATGATAATGTTGATTCCTAGTTTCATTTACAGGTGAGTGAAGAGTAAAAGGCAGAACATTTGAACACTTGAAATGTTGTGTCTTAAGCCAGGTCACTATTATTACTAACAGGGTGTGATTCAAAACCCTGGGAGCTGCTTCTGAGAACAGGTTCCGCATGAAAAGGCAGAGCCAACAAGATGGGCAAATCCTGGCCTTGTAAAATGGGGTCATGGTTTAGGAATGGTAGTCTCAATGTAGTACTCCCACTGCAAAAAATCTTGCTCTGCTTCCTCCCCTCCGCTCCTCCAGTTAGAAGCAAAAAGGGCAAAGTTCACAGGTTGAAATAAGAAAAATTTACTTTAAAGTGCAATAAGATAACAAAATGAACAGTAACAGCAACAATATTAATAGCAAAAGGTATAAGGAAAGAAATTATTCACAAGGAAAAACACCTGATAATAGATAGACACCTGACAATGTAGATGGCTCCCTCCACCACCTTTTCTCTACAGGAAGGAACCCTTTGTCCCCAGAAGAGTCCCTTTCCCCTGCCCTCTGCAATGATATGAGGCGGTATAGAATAACCGCCTTGTCCTAACTATGCCCCCTTCTGGCTACTGCAAAAAATTAATCTGTCCTGTTCAGAACCAGGACAAGTGGATATATTTGACTGTGTTTCATCCCATGTAAGGGCTAAGAGATGTTGTAATGCTGGTAAATTATTAGTAAGTAATCAAGATCTAGAGACTTTCACTAGATGGGACTCAGACTGCAGTTGAAATATTCTGGGTTTGTGCTTTGTTCCTTTCCTCTGGCCTACTGACTGGAGCTGGACTTTTTTCCTTTGGTTACAAGGGGAAATAGTCACTGTGAACTTTGCTTCTGACATTTTTTTTAGTGAGGAAAGGAATCATGTAGACCTTTCTACCCTCCCTATGCTTTTACCTGGTGTTCCACATTTTGCCCTCATGATGAGCAGGTTGGGTTGCAGGGAGGGAGATGGGAACAGAGCAACACTTTTCCTTAAAGCAGTTCCACTGTTGACATTCCTTGTGTCTTTGCTCCACTAAGCAAAGATACACTCCACACATGCATGGAGTGTATTCCAGGTGCTATGAACATGGTGTACAATCATATTACAAAATTAGCATTTGAGTAGTTTGGGTTTCTTGCAACAGCAGTTTCTACTTTATAATACACACCAGCAGGAAGCAGTTCAGTGAATGTTTTGGTTTTTGTCACCATAATGCCTGGCATTCAATCCCTTGTTAGTTTTCTTCCTATTCCTCACATGTGTCCTGCTGGAGTGATACAGGTCTGTACTTTGCTTCAGTCCTGGAAGTATAAGTGCTGTACAAAGGAGGGGGTAGAATCAAAAAGGTTTCCTTGGTTCTGCCTGCCACTGAGGAGGCTGGAACAAGATGTCTTATCTCTTTAGGGGAAAAACTGGGATTAATTAGCACTGGTTCCCAAGGAAATAGGTTCAACTACACTGCACAGGGTGGCTGACTACAGCCCAGCAGTGGGAAGTATTGTTTCTGGCAGCAGGATGCAAGCCAGAGGCCTGGCTGTGAGAGGGCCCAAAATAGTGAGGCGCTTGCCTGTTTTCCCTGTAGGCGTTTGGTATGGCTTTGCCTGCCAGCTCTCTGCTTCCAGCCCCGCTGGGATACCAGCAGTTGGGAGAAAGCTCTTTCCCAAGGGAAGGAGGAGATGCTGTTTGTCACTCTGCTTAGAAACTTCTGCCTGGCTTTTTATTTGTATCTATTTGTGTATAAAGTCAAATACCCTAAATAAGCATAGATAAATAAATTCTAGCATATATTAATGTTTTTACTCAAGTACAGCCCCAAAAAGGGGGTAAATTCTGAACTGGAATCTTCCTGGGTTTTATTTGCTCTAAAGTTAAATGAGACCTTTATCCTTACTATGAATGTCACAATTCCTTTTTAGAGAATATTTTCTTCTAAAGCACATTGTGCTATGGAGTGGTACCTCAGTGAAGTATTCAGAGATCTATGAATGGTTCTTTTTTGAAGGTTACTTAAATCTCTTGGAATATTGGTACACCCCTACCTGGCTTGGACGATGAAAACATGGAATGTAGATAGTTGTGGTTTGATTTAGTGTTGACATTTTCTTGCAAGACCAAGCATCATCTTAGCTTCTTTAACAATGGTGTAGCTATATTGGGATGCCAGAACATGATAGAGAAGTGGGATGGGACAAGAAGGTTCCTTTTAAAGTCAAGGAAATGCCTATAAACCTCATCCACAAATGCCAGCAGATCTGAGCAATTTGACACATCTTTATTATATGCAATTGACGGCATCCCTTATTTTATCAGTAAGCAGCAGTACCCCGCTGATAACACTTCTGCGCTTAGTAGTAGTGAGGATGGTAATTAATCATCAAGTATGAGGCAGACCACAAGATGATGTCTGTAGAAGAAGAATCTACACTAAGAACAAGCAAAGTTATTTCTGGTTGTTCATTAAACAGATGGGCTTAAAAATAAAATGAAATGCTTAGCGTGATTGTAAAAAGCGCACAGTCAGAGTGGGACCAGCCAGCTTAGGTATTACAAAGACTCCTGTGCTGATTTTTGTGACGCAAATATAGCAAAGGCAGGCAGCCATTAGAAAATAGCAGGAATGACTAGGAAAAGCCATTTTTAACACTGAGTATTTCTGGAAACTATCTTTCTGTACCTTGGAAGAAGTGAAGACATGTACAAGTTTGCCAGCTATTATCTTGCTACTGCCATCTGGCCACCAACTCCAAGTAACTATCTGAAATAATGGAATGGTTCCTGGGACGTGACAGCTGTCAGGGAGATATTGGCTGTAGAACAGATGTGCTACTGCCGCTGTTATTGGGTAATTGGGTGTTATCTTTTTCCCTCTGTGACCCTGCAGGAGAGTTCAGAAACTGTGGAAGACGGTGGGAATGAATTGTCTCTTGGTACCTGGGACGGAAGCTACCAAGCCCTTCAGTGTAAAAAGCTTTCAAAAAAGTATTATGTTTGATAGAGATGCCTTTAAAAATGCAGTCTTTCTATATTAAAAAACCCCACTGTAGCAACCTAATGCTTCTGTACCAAGTGTGTTCATCCTGTGAATAGAAACCTGGGAGCTTTACTTTTGTAATTACCTCCTCTGCAAACTCAGGCTCTGGCTCTGTGTGATGATGAGCCCCATGACAGAAAGGGACGCCATTGTGTTCAGTCCACACAAAAGAAAGGGCTGAACTAGTACGAACTCTGCCTGTTAAGGTTTGGTTGGAAAATGTCAAAGGGGCAGTTTCATCTCATAGATTTTATGCCATGTCATATCATCTCTACTTTGTAGCTGGGATAAGAGAATAAAGCTGTTTGACAGTGTCATGTGCTCTGTACTGCTTCAAACTGCAGCTGAGCAGCTGTGCCTAAAACTGGTCTGCTGTGGGTTTGAAAGTCCTTCCTCTCAAAAGATGTTTGCAAAGGATACAATTCCATGTATCCTTCTTTTAGTGCTGGTGCAACATAAACAACTTAAAGTCCTGGGGCTCAGCTTCCCCTGCTTTAAACAATCATCAAGTTTGAGTCTGGCACAGTTGAGATCTACTGCATCTCTGAGGCAGAGATGGGAAATGGAGAGGAGAGAAGAATGATAAAGGGCAGGGACAAGCATGAGTCTTTTAAATCAGCTTTGTTATCACAGAAATAATGGAACAGAGCTTTGATCTCAGAGGGATGTGTAGTCAAAGAAATCAAGACTGGGGTTTGATAAACTTGTTGATGTGGAGCAGATCTATTTGTGCTTCTTCAGAGCTGAATTGCCTCTGTGTGATCAATAGGAACAGAAAACAAACTCGGGACAGTCAAACCAACACTTACATTTGCAAGTAACTTTTTTAGAGGGAGAAGATATGAGAAAAGGCTATGTTTTATGGGGTAATGTTTTGCGTTTTTTTCTTTTACATTGCTCTTTATAATGAAGCTCTGACACCTCAGTTTCAACATGAATCATTTAACATAAGTATGAATTCCATGTTTGAATGGACACTTGCTGTGAAAACCCCAGCCCCTGGGGGATTCTGAAAGCTTGCCTACCGCCTTTGGGACATATTCTACCTTGGGTCTGTATGGAGAGCAGACAGATTCTGGGTCCTCTCTCAGGAATGAAATGAAGAGGGGAGGACACTGCAGGCAGGCTGGATGTTGCTGGTCTTCCTTTTGGAAACCTGTGCCTAATTCCAGAATGGTAAGAGTGTGATGTTAGGCTGGACATCCTCCTCTACTCCTAATGAATGGGTGTAAGATAATCCAAATGTGTTACTATAGCTGTATCCTTTCTAACACCAAATTGCCTACTTTACTTTTCAACTGTTCTTTTGTGTTTACAGCACTTCAATATTTGTATTTGTGTTGTGGCACTGCTGTAGAAGATGAGTGTGGTTTCATGAATTCTTGATCTTACCTCCTGGTAGCACAAATGGGCAACACTCTGTTTGGTGAGATCAAGCCAAAATACAAACAGTACTGCTGAAGAGCAGATACAAACAGTATTGCTGCAGGCATAAATAAACAGAGATGGGATCAGCAGTGTGTGGCTGTGCAAGTGGGGTAGAAAAATAAAGTAAATTGAGGCAGAGAAATAAATATGGTTGTTGCTGCAGGAAGATATTTGTGTCTGAAATAAAAAATATAAAGAAATGAAGTCTTTGTGGCCCTGTATTGTAAATTCTCAATGCATCTGGCCACATGAGTGTAATTGTCAGTGTTCTGCTGAGAAGATAGGCTACGTGTCTTAAAATAACTTTTCCTCTGCCTGTCCCCATACCCAGATCAAAGGTGCCAAAACCTAGACAGACATTTGAAGAACCACAATCAGGAAACTGAGGCAGTCCGCTTTTTTTTTTTTGAGTTCTATGAATTTTACAAGAAAATGAACAGTTGTGCCCCATCATTTGGTCAGTGAAGCCCTAATGTGTTCATGTAGGTTATCACATTAAGCTGTAAATCCATCATGTACCAAGTGAAACCCATTTCCAGAAGTAATAGCTGTTTACATGCTGGTCAAGACAGGAAAATGGATCCTGGTGTTTTGAAAACAGGACAGCTATGATTCTCTGACTTTATTTGTAATTTCTTTCTTGATCCCCCTTCAGTGTAATTTGTTTTTGTACTTTCTAGCATAGAGTCCTTGATTTTCTTCCCATGGAAACAAAATTTTGAGTACTTGCTTAAGAAATTAGAGAAGCTCTCTTTTAGTATTAGAGTGTGCACATCTGATCACAAGTATCTGTTGGGAAGTATTTGTGTTGGTCTGACAGACATAGTTTGTCTCCTGTACTATAGTAGAGATCTTTTTCTAGAAAATCTGGCAGGCATAAGAAGGGCTTTAAGTGGTTTAGTACTTGATAGTGTCTTTTCTCAGTAAACATAGTCTTATTTTAGAAGTGAGCGAACCGGATAGAAGAATACAGGGGGTTGGTAAGTCACTTTGGTTGAGTAGAGAAGCTGAGCAGAGGAGTGTCACTCATTTGTCGATTTTAGTTTTCTATTTCCTTGCTTACTGTTCTTTTTGATGGGATGTGCAGTCCAGATTTCTTTTGTTTGTGAAGAAGCAGCTGAGTGAGGTTCACTTTTAAATAGATGATGGTCCGAATTCTCCAGGATAGTCTCTCTTCTCCGTTCATACTCGGGCATGCAAGTATTTCCTGGCCTGGTTGATTTCCTAGTGCAGCCAATCTCCAGATTAGTAGCTGATATTCCTGCTGGCACTGCTGCTTGCTTGGCACCATGGAGGGACAGGCTGAGAGCAGTCTGGGGCTGGGAGAAGGGGAGTTGGTGGAACAGCCCTCAACTGGCAAAATGTCTTCTCCATTTACAGCTTATTCTCTTTCCACAGCTGATGCTGGGGCTTTGGTTGAGTTGCAGATCCTTGTTTGCTCTCAATAGGTCAGAGCCCAAATGTATCTGCAATAAAGCAATTTCCAAGCTGGTCCCTGTGTAAATCAGTATGACCTTTGCTATTTGCATGGACATAGGCTCCTTCTTTATAAAAGTAAGAGAAGAGCATAGAGGGATCCTTCAGCCTATCTGTGCCTTGCCGTTTGCATCTCTGGAAAGGCAGTGCTGGACTACGAATATTCCTGACTTTTCAAATTATTTATGTTCACCCAGAGATGAGGTTTTCCTGGTAATTACAACACCGGAAGTTTTGTAGACATAAAGCATGGTTTCCTTTTATATTTGAAGAACAGTAAGCACAATGGGATGGCTGTGTATAAACAATTGTGTATAAACAATGAATTCCCTGCGTTCAGACACCAGCATAGGTCTGGATGCAAGACATGGAGCAAGGGAAAGGTTTGTCTTCCCTGATGTGGAACACATCTCAAAGTGGGGAGCCATAAAGGAGGAATCAGATTGTAATCTTTCGAGCTGCTGTCAAGATCAAATGCCGGCTTTGTTTGCTCGTTCCGTCTCTGTAATGAACTAAAGGGTGTGCCTGGGCAGTGAGATAACAAGGTCTTGCAGCAGGATTGGGTTCCCAATGACCACAAGTGTCACTTGATGTACTGGCTTATCTGATTTCCTGAAAGGATAGCCCAGCTTTTCTGTGGGCAGCAAGACCTGGATGTTATACAACACTAATTGCACTAAGCAATGAAAATGCTACTGGCACACATATCTTAATGGATGTAATTTCCTGCTTTTCACAAAGTTTGTCACACCTAGAAAAATGGTTCTGAGGAATGCTGTCTTGCTTATTAAAGTGTGCTTTCACATGGAGCAGATATGTTGTTGAAAGCCCACCAGAATGGTCTTCTGGGGAATTTTTCATCCAGCCTTTCTGACTGGCCAGTTGTAAACCTAATTAGAGTGAATAGACGGTAGTAGTGCTTTAATTGTCATGAGTAATAGCTCCATCCCTCTATGGAAGTGAGGGCTCTGTCACAGGGATTGTTGACCTAGCAATCTGCTGCTTGAAACGTGGCTTATTTACTTTTAGTTTCTTTTCTGTGGGCTGGCACTGTTGCTTGGGTGGGATCCCTGCTCAGTGTCCCCTGAATGCTCAGTCTCTGCAGTGGGCATGTTTTAGAGCCATTGCAAGCTTGCTAGGAGTTGTGTGGCATTGCTGCCTCATCTGAAGTGGGCACAAAACATGAATGGAGCTTCATGTTCTCTTTGTACAAGGAAACAAATCTGTTTCTGAGAAGCATCACACTTGGATCTGTTCCTGGACAGTCACATGGACTTGCGTGCACTCACTTTCCCAAAATATGAAGAAGTTTACAACATGTAAAAGAAAGATCCTAAGATATTAAAGTACTTCTCAGTCTAATCACCTTGTTTCTGTACAGGTGTTAGTTTTATGGTGCTATAGCATATGCTTAGCCAGCTACCCAGGAGCACCTATGGCTTCACGATTTGACAGCCCGGTAGCTGATGGTCCCCTCTGGCCAGTAGTTTCTGAATTGTGTTTGCTTTTAAATTTTTTTTTTTTTTTTAATTTTGAGATGTTTGTGAAAGCAGTGGGAGCCTTCATCTTTCTGACTGGCAGTTAGTACATGTTTTACTTTTCCTAACAGAAGGTAATTTTTGCATGTAAATGTGGGCTTTATTAGACTCTTCTTTGCAGGAGAAAAGCTCATCAAAGGATATGAGAGTGCTGGACTACTTTATTTTTCCTTGGAATGCTGAATGATGGAATATTGTTCTTTTGCAGGTTACAGCTACTTCTTTTGTTTACTTTTGCTATGTTGATTGTCCCAAGATTTAACTAACTGGGATGTGCAGTGAATGAGCTGGGTACTTCTCATGCTTAGTTCAAACAAGTGATTAGGCTCTCCAGGGAATTCAGCCACTGTAATGAAATCCCATTCCTGCCTGCCTTCCAGGCTGGTGGGAAGGAGGGAGCAAGGAAGGTACCTATTCAGGATACTGCAAGGCATCTGGATAGTATGACAGCACATTTTATTTACTCTCATGACAGCTCTATGTATGTGCTGTGTCCCTTATTTTATGGATGGGAACCTGAAGCACATATTATCACACTTCCAAAGGAATTCAGAGAGGTTGCTTATGGTTTTGCATGTGTGTTTTGTTCTGTTCTTCACATCCTTTTCTACATTAAAATAACTGAAGCTGAACACCCTGGTCACCCTGGTGGAAATATTGCTGAAAACCTTTCTGTAATTTTAGGTATCTGAATGCATTGCAGAAAAATCTCTTGGGAGCAGACTTTCAAAGGTCATGCAGGGAGTCAGTGAATTGAACCTGATTATGAGGGAATGCAGAGCCAAACTTTTGCTGTCTGATCGTCTTCGTGCACTTTCATTTTCCAACCCAGGTGATGTGGTAAGTGCAGAAGGAAAAGGAAGTGGTAAGAAAAGAGTTTCATTGGTGTTTCTATGGTGGCCAGCCCATCCTGCCCGCTGCTTGCCACAGTGCCAGTTTTCTGAGGAAAATGCACACCCTTCAGTGAGGCATGCTCTCATCGAAAGGAGCCAGGAGCACAGGGCTGTGCTGCAGACAATGCAGCTCTGCCTCTTCCAAACAAATCAGCCCAAGGTTTGCTGGACCATGTTATGCCATACGGTTATTGCAGCAGTGCAGCTGTTGATGCAGAGTCCCCAGGGAAGCTGCTGGCAATGAGGAGCCTCCTGAGCACCAGAAAACCCACAGGATGCTGACAACAGGGTCACACATATCATACCTTTTCTAAAATGTAGCACATAGCTGAGGATGTGTGGGTTCCCTCTGACAAAACTTTTGCATGGTTACAGTAGAGAGGCAGATTACCTGAGAGTTTTCCAGTAAACAAAACTGAGTCATCACTTCCTTGGCTTATTTTAGTGATCATTTTATGGCTGACCATGGGCAACAGTGTCATCTGGAAATGCAGTGTGGTATAAGCTGGGATCTTGGTGATGAGGATAGAGGATATAGTATCAAGCTAGAAGTAGCAGTAGTTGCTGTAAATACATCTCCTCCCACTGAGTGCACTGAAGGTTGTTTTTAACAAGTGGATATTTACCAGACAGCCCTGATAATATCCCAGGTTGTGAGCCAAGCTAGATGGTAGTGTTGCTTCTTGTTTTTGGGGGCCAGTGGGCCTGTTGTTGGGAAGCCCATGGGACAAAAGAAGAGTCTATTAGAGGGACCGTCCCTAAGGGTAAAAATCCTCCCCCAGGTTGCAGTGACAGGCTTCTCCTAGGCTGCATTGTACCTTTATGTTAATGTACCTGACTTCTGTTCCCCTGATTGATTCGTTGTCCTCCCTGCCCCTTTATCCCTTATATGTCTGTTCCCTAGAACATTCTCCTTTCCCTGCTCTCCCACTGGCTCTCCTTCCTTAGTCCCTCCCTCATGGTATCCCTATTGGTTCCCTTGCCCTCGTCCTGCTTTGTACCACCCCTGTGCCCTCAGACCATTGGCTCTAATGCTCTCTCCACCCCCTATAAAACCCTTTACCCGGGATTGCTTCTGGTTCTTCATCTCTGTAACCCTTCATGGAGTGCGTGCAATAAACCCTCCTGTGCAATCACATATGAAGACCCTTCCTGGACTCTTCTATCATCTGCCTGTGTGTGTGTATGCTGGCTGCTTTGGTGGCTGAGAGGGATGGCGCATCCTTTTCTTCCTTTGAGAGCCTGACCTTTTGTGTGATGGTTCCCGAAGGGCATTGGCCGGGAAGCCTTGAAGGCGCATCCGCCCTCGCCAACTGGGGCGCAGCAGCCCTACTGAAGCAGCTTCCTGCAGAGACGCTTTTGGGAAGGTTGCGGCACCTTACCATCAACACACGCTGCAACACTTGTTTTACAGCTGACTGTTCCGCACAGCTGTTGCACAGTGTATTAGGTGCCTCAGCCCCTTGTATTGCTCCTGGCCTTCTCTTAGTGGCTCTACAACCAGCCTTGCACAGGCAGCTCCATGCCCTGGCCTTCAGGCAGCCATGACTGCTTTTGCGGAGCCTCTGGGGCATTATTTCCTTTCCCTTGTTGTTTGTGTTACTCTCATGGCCTTGCTCTCACACCCTGAAGTGACAGTCACAGCTATGAGCATCGCCCGCTGGGCTGCAGCTCTTGCTTTTAGGTGAGGCGACCCAACGATGTGTGCACAGAACTGGCACACAGCGCCTGCCCCTGCTCAGCATGTGCTCTGATCCCTGATCTTTTGCTCTGGGAAAAGGATGGGGAGAAATGACCTGCTGCACTGGAGGTGTGCTTGGCAAGGATGCTCATTTGGGGATACTAGTACTTCTTGTCCTGAATAGCCATGGGAGAGTGTTTTCCCTTCCCCTTCCAGTTCTGTCTATATCTCTATTTTTTTTCCCCCTTTTTTCCCCTAAAAGGAGCTTTCACCACTACAGCTGATGTATGGCATCAGCTATGGATGCTGCTAACAAATCTTTTGGGAGTACACATGTTGCAGTGCTCCAGTTCCAAGCAAGTCAGTCTTTCAATGTGACAGCAGATTAAATGCTTCTGATGTTAAGGGTGGAGGACACTGGAAATTACCTTTCTGACTTCCAAGCATGGTTATATAACAATTAAATAAAATCACTTCAGCTTTGAGTAGTGCTTGAGGGTGATTTTGTCCAGACTCAAGGAACTACTGCAGCCTGACATATGCTGAGAAGGACCTGGGCTCTGTATTAGATTATTATTATATGGTAGCTTGTTCAGGTAGGCTTTGATGAAGGTTAAAGTGATTTGGACCCTGCTTTCAAGCTGTGTGCCTGGGAGCAGGACAGGAAGCAGCTACAGAGCTGTCATTTTCCTGATGCGGTTCCACATTGACCCAAACTGAAGTTGTAACAATCTTGAAAGAGCTCGTCTGTGTCAGGCAGAGAGGGCTTTGTTCTCCACTGGAATTATTAACCTGAAGAAACAATGGAGCCAGCAGTGCTGGAAATGATTGTGCTTCCCTATTTCTAACTTGCTGGGAACAGTTGCTTAACTGGTCTTTGTACCTCGCTTGCAAACCCTTTATTCCTATCCTTCTAATTATGCTGCAGCTCTTCTGCTTGTGAAGTAAAAGAGCGAATAGCATACGTGAGGAGCCTGTACTCTGAAGGCACAGCTGTAGGGGTTTATTCCTGCTTATGTTGCCTTCTTGCAGCTTCTGTGTGCCCAAGGGCCATGCTGTGGCAGGCACCAGCCCATCTACACTCTAGGTGTATCAGAGGAAGGTGGCCGCTCATTTTACCCATTTTTAATTTTGTAGCACCTGGACTGTTGAATTAAGTCATGTCATGGTAACGAGAGATCTTCTTCCTCTTCTTCCACTTTCATAATGAATAATTTCTTACCTGGAAAGTGCCCAGAATAGCAGTTATACAGCTAATGTCTTTCTGGTCATTTTGCTATCTGCACCATATGTGCGTGTTCTTGTGGGCTGGTTTTTAGTTTTGTTTTGGTTTTATGTTTTGTTTTGGGGGTTTTTTTAGAGTCTGGTCTATTTGGCTCTGTGACTTTGGAAACCAAGTGTAAAACCACATTTCTTTTTCAGAGGCTCTTTTTTTCATCTTTGCTGTGTATGTTATATGCAGTAAAACAGACTGTCCAGGCAGCAGAATTGCAGGCCTTGGATGCAGGATCAGTTTAGGAAGAAGTTTTAGCTCTTGTTCACAAGGCAATGAAAATGACCGTACACCTGCTCTTTACTTAGTCTCAGTGCCATGAGGCAACTGATAATCTTAGTGGAAATTACTGAATGCAGAGGCCATTTTGGAAAAACTCATGTAATAAGCTGTGGAATGGTGCTGAATTATGCTAACAGACTGAGCCTGAAATCTGAATAATTGCTCAGTTATACTGAATCTGGGAATCAGCAAGTTCAGAACTGACATCAGATATTGGCGGTTATATTATGTGGAAATCTCTTGAATGCCAGAAAAAGCTGTAGAGCCAATTCAATATAAAGTTACCAAACAAACACATGCACAAAAAAAGGAAAAGCAAGTGTTTAAGTCCTGACCTTGTTACATGTCAGACAAGGGAGCTATTCTGAAAGACTGTATAGAGCAACAGAAGGCAGTGGTTTGCAGGGGGTGAACCACACAGTGTTAAGGCTGGTGGTGGGGAAGAAGGGGCAGCCATAAAATCCCAGCATCCTGTGTACAGAGGGCTCTGATTCTTCTCCTGTGTGCTGTAGTGTTAATGCAGGGTACTGTGAGTTCACACTGCTAAGCGGGGCATGAAGTTTGGAGCTTTTCTGCCCATCTGTAGTGCACGGGCTGCTCTTCTGCATATCAGTGGAGCATGTACTAAATATCTTAAGACCAAATCTGACAGAATATAGGAATATTTGTACAAAGTCAAATGCCTACCTAACCTGGTACCTATTTCTGACAATGAGCAACAGTGAATTGTAGGGGAAGTACAGGACCACAACTCTATCATGGGTGTAACTTTCCCCAGGGTACTGTCTCAGACCTGGCAATGGATTATATGTATTCCAGTAATACTGATCTCTTTGAATTTGTCTAATTTCACCTCAAACCCACATGAACTTGTGTTATCCACAGCACCCTGGGGTTGTTAATCTGATGCTGCCAATCTGGCCCTGCTTGTTCTGTTATAGTTGCTCATCTCTACTGGTATATTCATTGAGTCACTCCCTTAGGCTTCACTGCAGCTGCTGCTGCTGGATCCAACTGTTGCCTTTATGAGCTGAAGGGAAGACGGGATATGTTAAAACCTCAGCTTTCTCAGGAAACTCAGCTGCATCTTCCTGATATGGAGGTGGGGCATCCTGGTGGATCCTGTAACCAAGCCAAGCTGAGTCTTGGTCAGGCCTGTGCTCCACACTGTTATTTCTGAATTCTGATTCTCCATGATAATGTCTACTGTCATGGTGTGATCTTTTTGCTGTTTGGTTTACAGTAATACTTGGAAATCCATCTGAGATACCTCCTCTACCTGGCAGGTCAGCAGTCCCATCCAGCATATCCTTCTCTGCCCATCAGAAAGGCACATGCAGTTGTGGAGAGCTTAATCTCTTGCTGCAGACCCAGAACATGAGTTGCAGCATCAGGCTGATCTTGTATCACAGCCACTTGTTACCATTTCTGAATAGGACAATCAAAGCTGACGGGATATAATGACAGGATACAGTGCACCCTTGTGTGCTGTTGCCTCCAGAAGCAGGTATGACTTGTCTGTTTTAACCTGAAGGAGGGATGTTTACAGTTTAGTTAATTATCTGACTTCCAGTAGTGTCTAAAAACTGCAGTGAAAAACGAATGTGTTGTTATATTGGTTGTTGTATATGAGTGAGCACAGCAAACTTTTATGTGTTAAGTGACATGTAAATTTGCTTTGGCACTAGTTCAAAGCTGTGCCAGTGCAGGGCTTGTTGCTGGTGCTAATGATTCATTACTGCTGTCCTGCTACTACAGAGTTTTCTTTTCAAATTGGGTTTTAGTTACATAAAGTTGTTTTGTGGTCAGAATTGGAACCTGAATTCACACACAGCTGGATCTTTTCTTTCAGTGGAGTTTGTGCCTATATCATTAGGTAAATTAAACTTCAGGCTGACTATGCTGGCAGAACATTGTTACCCAACTTGGTCTCTGTCCAGAGTAGCAGGGGTAATGCACTTTTCCAACAAACAGCTTAAAGTGTATTATCTTCCTATGCCTGCCTGCTATTTCCTCCCTTCCCAGGTGGGAGTAACCTTGTAAGGGACTCTGATTAGCACAGATGGCTGTGTCTCTTGTTGTTCCAGCCCTCCCAGCAGCCTGCTATGATCTCAACAGATGGAGTGAGCTTGGTGCTCCAGTGTTAGGAGCTGCAGAGGACATGTGTATGCTTGGTGGAAGCAGCAGACTGAGTCACTCAAAATATTTGTAGTGTTCTTCCTGTAGAAAAGTTTAATGTGAGATGAAAAGTGAAGAAAAAATTGCTACACTGCAGAAGTAACTGTGGTTTCCAGTGTGGAACTACTAACAGCTAAACTGTGAAGGCTGATTTGTGAAGAACAATAAAAGGAGGAATTCTGCAGAGCTCAGTTAAATGATGCCAGCGGTTAGGCCATGATGAAGGCAAGCTGCTATGTAAAGTGGAGCACAAGGACACAGACAAATTCAAGGGAAAAAAAATGAGTGTATACAATGCTGGCTGAACATGGCAGAAATGTTCTGGGCAGTCAGACCTTTCTTCTACTTCCTAAGGAGAGCGGGAGAGAGCCCCAGCAGACTGGATGCATTGATTTTGTGGTGAATAAAACAGGGCTACACTGTGTTAGAACTTGATGGGTGTAGAGGGATGAAGCAAGGGAGGAAATGTTGACTGTTCAGACCTCGGAGGTGGCTGTGCAAAGGCAAGTTCTTGTTTCTCTGCTTTGGAGCAGGTGTGTGAAGAGCAGCAGGTAGACACTGAAATTATTTGTCCTAAAGCATCTCCCTCTCTTTGTTTCTTTTTATTACATTGGGCTCCTTTGGCTTTTTTGTGAATCTCCTTTTTTCTTTCCTTATAGCCTGAGCCAGTTCTGGCCTTTATAACCTGCAGGCTCTTCCTCATTCCTGGAAATGTCTGAGGGGATTAATGTAAACTGGAGCCAGTTGCTCAGGCTTTCTTCACATGACAGATTTTCTTGGAGTTTTGGGAGGGAAAGCATATGACACTAACTTTGGAAACAAATTCTGGGGATCTAGAGTCAGGTTACCCCATGCCTGTCTCTCTGAGATGGCAAAAATCATAACTCCTTTAGCTCATCCACTGCTAGGAAATATCTCAGACCACAGGTTCTTTGGAATCAACTCTGTTCCTTCCCACAATTTCATCAGTGCAGTCATACCAATTCACTGAGTGAAATAGGCTTTGCTGCAACAGGTAATTTACCACCCAGGTGGAAATCTGCAGCAATACCAGTTAAGCCAAAAGGTCATAAAGTTTGAAAGTGGTAGGAAAGTGAAATGAGACACAACCATTTAACAATGAAGTATCTATGGTTTTTCAAGTATTTTTTTCCTTCTTGGGAAGCGTCTTGGAGAAATACATGATAGATCAAAAAAATAACAAAATGCCAGAGGAAAACAAGGTAAGATTTTGGAGAATTATATGCAATTGTCCTCAACACAGGGCAATCTTATTCAAACACTTCTTTCAAGTTTGGGGTTTTTTTTTCCATTCCCTTACTGCAGCCCATCACCTAGTTCACATAATGTTGCCTTCTTGATAGTTTGGCTTCTTATATTTGATTAAACAAAATAGAGGAGAAACCCAGACACATTTCCCTGTATCCTTTTGGTCCCTTATTGATTCCTGCCAAGCACATTCAGCTTCCATGCAGAGATCTGCAGTTAGGTACATTTTAGAACATGTTTTCCTGGGGAACAGCAAAGCCAGTGAGTATTGCTGAATTCTGATTGTGCCAGTAGAGAAGCAGACCATGCATCCTGTGTGTGTCCTGGGTGAAAATGCAGGAGCTGCTGCACTAATCCATTCGGAAGAGTGGAACTGCTGTGTCCTACTGGGACCAAAGTATGTTCTGTAGAATTAGGGATAAAAATCACTAAAATCACATCTCTTTTTAATGACTCCGGTTGGATTAGTGAATAACATTTCTTTCATGCCATCTGTGCAGAGCAGCTTTATTGTCTGAAGTAAGAGAACCGAGAACAAGTTAGGATTTTTTAAATTGGTGATTTTGTTTAACTTTTTGTTGTTTTTTACAAAGTTACTGTATTGTGTACCACAGTCACATCCCATACCAATAGATTTTTTGATTTTTCTCTTTTCATCTTCCTGGAACCTCTAATGCATAAGGTTTCCTCCAGTTTCTGCCATTTCATCTGGACTTGGAGCCAGACAAAATGCCACAGTTTTAGCCTTCGGAGGACTTTGAATGTCCCACTGGTAAATTTGGCTTTTTCTTCAATTGTTCAAATTCTTCAAATGTTTTTCTAGGTTGCTTAATCTCTTTCTTAGAGGATGCTAGCACTTCATAAGGGAGTTGTATGGATAACAGGTCCTGGGACTGTATACCCCCCTGCTCTTGATAATGCCACCGAACTTTGCAGCTGGCCTTTGCCAGCTGAGGAGAGAGGCTGGGATACAAAGTATAGCATTACAAGGCTAAGTAAATATTCATTTGCAGGAGGTTTCCCAGCCAAATTGGGGCACCTGGAACTCGGTTCTACACAGGGTTCTTATAACCTTCACGTGTTCAGGTACAACAGAATTTGACTATTCACTATCTCTCACACTGCCAACCACTAATCATAGTATAACTACAAAGCAGCTGTATTTCTGCAACACTGTTGCTGCTTGTCTGTTTATCCAGATGTCCCTGGAGTCAGTTTTGCTGCAGTTACTTATCTATGATGCCAGACAATGCTGGGATGGTTTCAAAGATGTGTTAGAGGGGCCAGGACGCTGGTGTTATCTTGGTTGTCCAGGGGTATCTCTTGTCCTTCATGGACAGCTCTCAGCTTCCAAGAATCTAAGCCCTTATTTCCAGGGCCAGGCTGTACTTTACTTGTTTTATGTAAGCATGAACAGTACCAAAGCCTACAGTAAAATTCCACTACTTCCTTACATTGCAGTATATAATGTAAACAAATACATATTAACAGCTGTTATAGTAAAAAGACTGTTTGTTATTATAGTTAGAGAAGGGGATTTTCATAACAGTGTAAGGGTTTAGAATTTTTTTGAAAAACTTTTCTGGTGGACTCGGAAAGTGATTTAGTTTTTCTGTCAATCAGTGTGGCAGCTTTGTGACTTTAACCCATGATGACAGTATTGAAAGTTCATATTTTTGTACCAGCACTGACCAGAGAGTGTGTGTGGTTTTTATAATTGTCTTGTTTGCTAGCACCTAACATGGTCTTTCCTCTTTTTATCTGGCAGGTAAATGACCTACATCTTTACCTGTGTTTGATGGGTTCCTTTGGGACAGTGCTAGCTATATATTTTGTCCTACTGTTACTAACAAACGAGCCCTTTTGCTAGGTTATTAACAGGAGTCACTCTTTCTATTTAACAATGTATTGAACAGATCTTGGCAATATTAAGGTAGATTTTGGAATATTCCATTACATTTCTTACTTGCCTGTAACAATCTTATCTTCTGTGTACTGTGACCCAGTGCAAGCTGAGTACAGTTATGTGTTCTTGCTAAACTCCAGCTGCCACTGAAGAGCACTGGCTGATGTTGCTCCCATCCCCAGCTATACATTTGGTAGTGTACATTCTGGTGGGCCTTGATTATTTTTGCTACTAATCCATAATATACCATAATCCTTCTGGGATTTGTCTCTGTTACATGCTTTAAAGATCTTGTAGGAACTTAGCATTTTTTTTCCAAGAGCTGCCTGCTGCTTTATACTTAGTTAGAAGTCAGAAAACACTGGTGGAGTTGGCACATGAGCTTCCTGTCCTGAAATTTGCCTCCTCCTTTCAGATTTGGGTGTTTTTTAATAATGGAGGCATGTGTGCTGTTCCTTAATACTACGCTTGGGCAGGTCATCTATCTCTGGCAGCTTTACTATGAGGCTTCTTCCCCAGTTGTTTCTCTTTCTTGTTCTGTCTTCTTTCAAAGTTCAAGGAAACTCTGGAGGATTTTTCTGTCACTTGCCTGAAGCACCTCTTCAGTAATGGTTTTCTCTCCAGACGCTTTCCTATTTTTATATTTAATAATGGAGTTTCCATTCAGTGTTACAAATTAATTATACAGAAGCTTTAAATATTTCAGTCTATGTTACTGTGTTGCTGTTGGTTTTTTTGAGCCCTCTCTTGAGCTTGCACTGGGGGGAGAGAAAAGATGGTTTCTCTCTATCCTTTTATTTCAGATATTTGTTTGGTCCGTCACTCATTTGGAGGATTATCATTTGAAAAGTAATCACTCGTTTTAATCCCAAACCTACCTGATAAAAACTTCATTAGTATTTGTAATCAGAAATATAAACTAGTGATTATGAAGACAGAGGGCGTCTTCTGTGCTGAAGTGTTAAATTCATGACACAAAAACTTCCTGAAAGCAGAAATTTTAGGGACCTTATTTCAGATGTAAATTGCGTATTCTTTGCAATTTTTTGATATACATTTGCTTGGGAAGCTGTGTGTGGTTGAGTCTTTATAAACTTGAAGGTATGTTTGTACCAAATGAAAAAGTAGGCTTGTGCAGCCATTCTCCAGTCGAGATATGAGGCTGTGTTCTGTGTGCTGCATGCCTTCAAACATGGATTACAAGGTGATCACACTTGTTTAGAGTATGATTGGTGTTTGGCTACCGTCTTACCTCAGTCAATTCCACTAGTAGTATCTGTGGTTTGGCCATAAGTTAAACTATGAATAAACTTTTTCTTGTGCTGTTCTTGTGCATGCATGTGATGCCTTATATACAGTTGTGGAGAAAATGATGTGGGGCTTGTTTGGGTTTTTGTTTCCTTTCTTGTTTGTTTGTATCCAAGAAACTGTGTTTCCTCTCAGTCTCAAGGCAAAGCATAATAACGAATAAATATTTACTGGAATATTTTGCGCACTGCTGATAGAATTTTCTAGCAGTCCATTGAGACAGATATTTGTCATGAGATGTCAAAGACAAGGACATTTACTCAGGGTTCAAGTCTGGCTGCTTTTCCAGAGCCCTAAAGCTGACCTCATAGCTTACTTAGCAACAAGTGAAAACTAAAAGTCAGAGCAAATTTAAAATCTGATCAAAGGCTCAGAAGTCAAGAATAGCTGGCACTTTTTTCTGAATTGTTGCACTACAAGCTTAATTTGTCCTATGTGCCTTTCCTGCCGCTCCTTCCTATGTCACAGCCTATAAGAAAGATTTGGCTGCTGGAAGGAATGTGGTTAATTTTTAGTTCAACTAATGAAGACTAAAGCAGAATGGAAGCGATTTTTTTTTCTCTTTGTTGTTCTGTGTCTCCTTTTGGTTAATTAGAGGATATCACAGCAGAGCTTTGCATATTGACTTTCCAGTGGCTAAAAAAAAACAAAAACAAAAACAAAAACATGCTTTTTTTTTTTTGTCTATGCTGACTTTTCCAGCCTTTGCCACATTAAAAATGCTCAGGAGTGTGGTGCAGGACAGCCAAAGCCTGTTACAGGCCAGTGAGCCCCCAGCGATGGCACAGATGTGTTCAGCAAAGAGCTGCTTCTTTGACCCGCCTCTGATGGGGCGGCACCGAGGAGCTGACTTTGGCCCCTAAAACGCGTCTCGTTTGAGAGGGATGTGAGCACTCGGCATTCAGACTCCTTCCCACCCACGGAAAGCAACTTGCGCAGGATGTAGTACCCATCCTGGTTGAGTGATTCCCCTTCGGGACCTCGGGAAAGGTGTTACTGAGGCGGGGTTAGCAGACGCGCTCAGTGGGAGCTCCCTCTCCTGGCCGCGGGCTGTGCCGGGGCTGGGGCTGTCGGGTGTAACTCAGCGCAGCAGGGCTGGCAGGCTCAGTGCCGCGAGTATTGAACCATTACAAAACCCCCGAGCACCACGTTCTGCCTTTGCCTTATGCCAATAAAAATGCACAGTCACAGGATTTGATTTTCCCTTTCTCGATGCCTGCTCTTGAGGTTACAACACACTCTTGTGGTTTCCATTCGCTTGACTTTCTCTATCCCCCATTGCCCAGGCAGTGCCTCGTCTTGTTGCTTTGTGATGAGAAGCATCACGACTTCTGTCTTGTATCCCTTCCTACTTAGAACAAAAGAAAACATCTCTGCCACCTCCCCTCTTCTACACTGGCCATCCAGTCTTGCCTTTCTGGGTTCATTCTGTGCTTTTTACCTGTCATTCTCACAGAGACTTGGTGTCTGTAGGGTGTTTTATGAAACCAAATGGTCTGGGAGCAGACTGAGGTACAGCATCTGTGCTGCTTAACAGGGACTCTCAAGTACAGTAACAGGTATCTGTTAAATTTGTCATACTTTTGGTTCACTGTCTAGAACTGCAATCCTACATGATTTTCAGTTATTGGGAGAGCAAAATACTTGAGAGATAGCAATGGATTGATTTTGAATATCACCAAAACAAGTAATTTCCCTACTGATTATTTCTGTTTTAAAATAGAGTGGAGAAAAATATTTGACATGAAGGGTAAGGATGATAATTTCTGGCAGAATAATAAAGTGGAACTCTTCTTTGAGTGTAAGGGAAAAAAAGGGACATGTTGACTACTTTTGGTGGTCAAGGTAAGTCTGGCATCAGCCGTTGTGCTGGGCCTTAACCTGTCTGACAGGATAACTGAAGGCTCTGTACACATATTTTTCAAAGCTTCTCTGTGGCTTTGGGCATTGGGTGAGATGAGTACTAGCTGACATCTTGATGCTGAGAGAATGACGTCTCTGGCAAGCAGGATGTGGTAGGACCACAGTGCTAGACAGTTTTTCTCTGTGGATGGGCTTCTGGAATTATTGTGAAGTATCATGGGGTAACGTAAGTTGGGGTAGCCACAAGAGCCACAAAAGCAAGCAAGTCTATGGCTTGATTCTATTTGTTCAGTAGAAGAACTCTATGGAACTCTGGAGCTCTTTCTTGATGAGTTTGTCATGATAAATGGATGACCTGAGGAAACAACATGGCATCCTTCAATGCAGTAAAACACCAGATCCTGGATGATATAAGCAGCATGCTAAAATAAAGCTGCTGTATCATACATGATGATGGGACTGTAACAAAAGTAGTTTGCTAATCAGATCTAGAGGAAGGCTTTACTCCCTGGTGACAAGTACTGACTGGTTAGGGCTTCCTGAGCTTGGGGACTTGGTAAGAGCTAAGTTTCACATGAGAAGAGTGATATGGTTGTTTTCACAGTCTCTCTGAGGAAGTCCTGTTTCAAAGATGTGACCCACAACACCATTCACTTGGGAAACAAACTGGAAAGCTGAGGTGTGCTGAGCAACAGAAAGTTGACTCCCACTTTTGGCTGTGTGTATGGGGTCCATTTAGAGTGGATCATTTTTGTACGAGCATATGGGGTTACCCAGGGGAGCTGAAAGTAATCCTTAATGGAAAAGGCTCTGTGAATTTTAAGGTATGCAGTGGATTATAAAACCAGGGTTGTGCCAAAGACACAGAAGTGCTCTTGGACCACTGCTCTGAGACACCGAATTGAGAAAGAAAACCAGAAGAGGATAACAAAAGGCTGGGTAGAAGGGGAGAAGGGTAACTCTAAGCCACTTCTGTTGCTTTTGCTGGGTGGCTCATTTAATTAAGGTAGTCTACCACAGACTGTCTTATCTCGGCCTAAATATGAGCATTGCTAGCTAAGATCACTGTGTTGTTGAACTTGCTCCTATTGATGCCTTTTCCTGGTCTTAAAAATTAAGAGCGAGACACAGTTAAGGGAAAAAGGGGTTTTTACCTCAGTATAAGGTGCACCACTTTGCCAAGGTGAAACATGTTGAAACACACACATATTACAATTTATAGACCTTGAAAATCAGCATATCTGTCAAAGATTCCCCAAGGAGAGGCTCGAATGAATAGTGTGATATTCCCCTATCCTGAGGAATTCCCCCTTGGAAGGGCCTAATCTTAGTTTACTGGATGTGTTCTAGAGAGGACACCTTGGTTTCTCAGGATAGTGTAGGGCTTTCCGGCCTCCAACTGTGACATCTCTAGGATGTTTGGTCTCCTGGCTAAAGAGAATACTAGGACTATGCTAAGTTATCAGACTGAAGGAATTACAANCTCACAGGGGAGGGATCAAAGGCAGGGTTACATTTTAGGAATACACCGTACATTTCGGAAGGGGGGAAACAGAACAAACCATTTAAAGGAAAATACATCACCACAGTCTCCTGGCTTAAGAGAATACTAGGACTATGCTAAGTTATCAGACTTAAGGAATTACAAGTATGCATGCTAAGAGCACTGAGGATACATAAAAGCGATATAAAATGTATTTAAAGGGTATATAAAAGAAAAGGCCAAAAATCATCATGGCATCGCTATGAAGGCAAAAAAAAGTAGGATGAGGCATGAAAAGTAGCTGTGGTTCCTCGCTTCAGTTGTATGTCTGGGAAAATCATGGCTTCCTGTGGCATTTTCCATTTGTTTATCTCTTGAGATGTCTCTGTTCAGACATGTGATAGTTGGCAAGAAAAGCCTTACCCAGAGTCATGCTATGACAGCTTTGCACTGAGGTGGTATTTAGTTTCATCTCTCTGGAAGCGGATGGAGAATTGTGGAGAAGCGACCACCTAATACAGAGCCACATCATCTGGATACCTGCAACCCCAAAATGCATTAATGTCTTTGTGGCTATCGGTTCCTGTTTATTCCTTTCAATCCAGTTGATCTAATTAGTCATCCACTGGTCTTGCAGCTCTCCACAGCAAAGCCAGCAGGTCACAAAACAGGATGCGCTTCTAATCTTTCCATTTTTCAGTTTAGCATCCTTCTGCATCACACCACATACTTGAAGCTAGCAGCTCAAATAGTCTTCAGCATGAAGCCAAGCTAACTGTGTGCTGACTCTGGAGGATCTGATCAGCAGAGCAGTGTGGGTCTGGCCAGTGATGCTCTGTATCCCCATTAGCAGTGTGGAGAAGGAATGACAGAGCAAACTAGGGAATTCAGCTGATCATGGTAATTTGCTTCAGTTGGTGAAAGCTGTTGAGGGTTGTTAGACATTCCAGCAGGAATTAAACATCTTGGCAGTGCAGTGAGAGAAGAAATTTGACATGGATAAAGGTATAATAATGCCCACTGGCAAAAGTAATCCAAGTTTCTCTTTACTTGCCTGGGCTCTGAATTTGCAATCTGCTGTGAAGGCAGAACATTTGGGTAGATCTTACCATGGATAACTTAATGAAGCATAGAGCCTCAGTTTTAGAAGGGAACTGAGCCGCTTGTGTGTTTAAAAAACAATCCAGTACCACAGAGTGAACTCTGATATATGGATATTCTGATAAGAAGTTGATGGAGAGCACACACTCCAAAATTAATGCTGCGGTTGCCTCCTGCTGGGAACCAGAGCTCAGTAGGTAAAAAAGAATTATCTACTTGCATGGATGTTGAAAGCACCCCAGATTAAATTATATGAGAAGTACTTAAAATGCTGTTCCATCTGTATTCTTCAGATGCATAAACTAACTCCTCTTTGAGGCATGGAAGAAAACATTAAGGACATTGGTATTGTTTCTCAGAGGGGTTTTTTTTAATGGCTTTCCTTTCAAGTATTAGTACTGGCTGCTGCCAGTGGGACAGAGCACCAGAATGGATTCAGGTCTGATCCAACTGGAAAAAAAGTTGTATTTCTGTCTCAAGATTACCATGGTACATATACAGTGCTCTGTTATATCAGTAAGCTCTCAGATATTTGGTTATCCCTCCTTTACAGAAATGTACTGTCATCTTATTACATGCTAGATCTATGACATTTTGTGCTGAGTTGGACAATATTTCTTTCACCAGGAGATAGCTTCAGAAATCTAAAAACTCACATGCAAGAGGTGAAGTTCTAAAAGAGTCTGGAAAATTCTGCGTTTCTGACAAGAGTAGATTTTTGGCTACCAGGCTGGTCTTCTCAGGAGCAAGGCAGAGCAGAGTATGTGAAAATCATTTTGATCACTAAAGGTGTGGAGCATAAGGATGTACCAGGAAATACACAGAGAACCAAGGGCAAGCACTACATTTAGAGGTTGTATACTGCTCTTAGTAGTTACAGTGAGTGGTTTAAACACATAAAAGTAGGAAATACAAACACTTAAAAAATGTAGTTCTCCTCTTACAAATGCACAGGAAAGACTATACTGCCTTTTTGTGAAGTGATCAAATGACCCTGGCTTTTAAGTACTTTACTCTTGATTTGCCTTTTCAGTGCCAGGTTACAACCCAAATGCTTTTTCCTGGAGCCGTATAATTTGGGAGCTTTTATTGCACCAGATGGCACAACTTTTTTCCTCAATTTGCCAGTCCGGATTTGATTGGTTGGTTTTTTGCAAGCATTATTGTGCTGGGAAAAGTGCTGTTCTGGCAATCTAGTGGTATTAGTCTCCTCCTTGCAGGCTATAGCAGTACAGGAAGAACCAAACTACGTTTCCAGGGAGCACACCTGGTGCCTGGGCAAGGCCAGTCCTTGTGCTGCTCCCCATGCATTATGGGGAGTGCTGTGTGACCAGTTGGCATTGTGGACCCCCAGACATCAAACTGTAGCCAGTCATTCCTTAAGGGCCCTTGGAGGCTCAAACATTTCCCATCACAGATCTGAGGTCTGTTCCTGCAGAGTACCAAGGTGAATGTGTCAGGTCTTCTTGCTTTCAGCCTGGAAGTACCAGTGCTGTGCAAGTTGGTGCTGGTTAGGAATTTGAAACACCTTGTATCCTTTCTTCAAAGTTTTGCCTGCATTCAGTGGTCTGGCTGGGTGCTCAGATGGCTTTACCTCAAAGTTTGTGCAAAACACTCTAGGGCAATATTGTGCAAAAAAAAAATCTTATGCTAGGCTGTTCCCAAAGGGGACAGTGGGATTTATTGGCTAGTGAGCATTTTCACTGAGGGACACCACTAATGCCTGTGCTGTGTGGTACAGACCTTCTATCCATCCAGTTCCTGATACACTAGTCTGATGTACTTAGTTATTTAGTTATTTTCTTGGAGGAGGGAAAACATGAAGAAATTTGTTTTCCCGAAGTCTTTTTATGTGCGTTAATCACTTTAATTTGCACATTGCAAGCCTTCTCAAAAGCAGCTGTATGGTATGTTCCTTGAGCCTAGGCCATCATTTGTTGAAGAAACAAATCAAAGACTGACTAGATCCTCAGCTGATGAAAAATGGAATTGGAAGCTAGTCATTTTTTGCCAGCTAAGGGCTTGACTTCTGCTCCTTAAGGGCTGTCTTCCTCTTTATTTTTAGCAATTTTTGTCATGAGAAGCAATTATGGAGTAAAAGGTGAAAAGATATCTGAAACTGTTCTCATGAGTGACTCTTCCAAAATACAATTGAAGGATGAGAAGGAGGCACGGATAGTATTTATATAGGGAAGCAATACAACTGTGTCATGCAGCTATTGGCTATTTTGCTGTAATAGAGCAAGGACCTTGAAATCGGCTACTGCCATAGAGGAGTTTTGTTCCTCTAGGCAGGAATAGCTGTAGTCTTGTCACCATAGTGTGAGGGAGGCTCTGGTTGTTTTCTCAAGCATTCATATGACAGTCACTGAATACAGGGTACTCATCACTGCATTCCAAGCTGCCCCTGCTGCAAGCAGTGCCTAGTCCTTAGTGGCTCCCTCAAAGCAATTGAATTCTGGGTGGCTGCTGTTGTTTTTGAAAAGAACATTTAATTCTCTGAAAATATAATAGTATCAACCATTATTGATTTGCAGTCTGTGCTCTGCACTTGCAGCAAACTACTGTTTACAGCTGCCTGTGTGGTTAACCCATGGGAGTGGAGGTAAAGAGCCACAGCTGTGCCTCTGAGCATAGAACGGAGTTAAACATACATCAACCATGTATTTTCTGCTGAGAGTCTTGGAAGTTTAAAGATGAATGGGCTCCAGTCAGGCAACGTCTTGCAATTACACATCACTGCCCCTGAGTCAGTAAGCCCACCTGTTTGCTGTTGATACAACCCAGCACTGTGCTGTACTTCAGGGCTAGACTGAGCAGATGCTCTAGTAACTTGGCTGGTTCCAGCGTTACCCATCTTCCTAGCATTGCCACAGGGCACTGGCTCATCTGGAAAATTTCAAGATGTTTCTAGGTTTCATTTCCTTTTCCTCATTGTATGACTTGTGTCATTCAGGCCTGGTACCTCACAAGCTGTCCTATTGTCCTGTGACCAAATGAATGAATTTTTCCCCCCCTTCCTTATGTCCTTTGGCTCACAGGAGAAAGAAGAAGCTGGCTTGACACACAGGCATTGACTGCAGACTTTTGGAGTGAGCTGCTGTGACTACTGTAAAGGTTTTTCCTCCATTACAGATCCTCAGCACAGAGCCAGTCCTGACTATCTTGTCTTTATTGTTCCTCTTTGTAGAGTGCAAGGAGCCATCCTGCCACTGGTTGTGAAGGCCCCAGAGGCAGGATCAGGAAGGAGCCCTTGGCCCAGCTCTAGGGGACCACTGATAATGATGGTGGAAGAACCTTGGTTACTCCTGCCTTTTGTGGGGCTCATCTTTCCACAGAGACCAGTGTTTTTCGTTTATGAAATCATTCCCCCAAGTAAAGTTTCAGGCCTGAATATCTTGCTGCTTATGCCTTGTACCTTTTCTGCTGATAAGCAGAGGATTTCAGTTTCTGAAATTTGTCATAGTCAATACAGTTCACTCAGACTATGACCAGCTCTCTTGGCATCATAGAAATGGAACTCACAGGCAAATCCATGTGGACTGGCCACTAATGCTCACAGAAGCGTGTTCTTGTAACAGAAATGGCAGTCCAAGGAGGGTCTGAGTCTCACAAGTGAAAGTATGGCTTGCTAAAGAGCACAGCGGTCTTGTGGCCAGGAAATAGTGTTTCTTCATGGTGTGAAACACGTGGTAAGGTGGGGGAAAATATGTATGTAATGCTGCTTACTTGGAGGGGAAATGTTAGCAGAGGGGAGGGATGGGGTGTGTGGGGAAACATCTGTGTGAAGTGCAGTGGTAGGAAAGGGTTTGTGTGTGAGGAGATTCATGAGTCCGATGTGAGTGAAGGAAAGAGTGGGCTTTGCCGGTGACAGCTTTGGGTGTTTAATAATTCTTTGGCTTGCATAGGAGGAGAAATGTGGAGAAAAGAGTGGTGTCATAGAGCTCTTCTGAGGTGATAAATAACCTGTGGTTTCAAGAGATTTATCTATAGGTATGGGTGCCATCTGAGTGGTTAGAGTGAAGAATGTGCCCATGGGTTCAGTTTGCTTCCCTTTCATTAGTGTCTGGAGTTTTTAAGCAGTGGCCTTGGGGTAAGGCCTTTCTGGTGAAGAATCATGAAGAGATTAGATACACTGACCCCAATCCATACCTTCTCCTTCTTTAGCATTTGAGCTGTAGAGCGTAGTCTCTAGAGTGTGGAGTTTCCAGAGCTTACAGTTCAACTTCCAAGAGGCTGCTGTGTCTCTTACAGTGGTTATGAGCATTACAGAGCAAGTCACTCAGACAGTGTTCAAATGTTTAACTAGTCCCAGTTTCTGAATCCCGTGACAGACTGCAGAGAGCTCCCTTTTTGGCTAAAACCCTTCTGATTTTTCTATCTTGCAGAGATTCATTGTGTGCTATAGTTGGTAGGGTTATGTTCTTCTTCTAGGTCAGCTAGACCTCACTGAATTTGGACAATGGTCTGTCAGTGTGATTTACCTCCTTGTTTAGAGACATCTGTTTTACAGTTAATTATGTCATATCCAGAGTACAGTTCAAAAGCCAAGTCTGGTGCCAGCAGTCTTTAAGTGCTACCTGAGGTCATCCTATCCCTGAAACTGCAGGCTAAAAGCAAACAGAAAATTTAATTGATGGGTAACAGTAATGTTTGGTTTCCATTTCTTTATAAAGGAGGGTCCAATCATAAGTTAAGATGCCTGAAAGGTTTTACTTTCAATTGAAAATAAGCAAGTAATCTGTGCCTGTTCAAGTTAAATCCAGTAGCTTGCCAAGGAATGGCTTGTTCTTAAAAGGCTGTAGGCATACATGTTTACCTGGCAATGTATTCACAGGCATCTGTGCTGCCTGGTGCTCTGTGATATTTACCACATTGCAGATCCCCCAAACCCTGTGAAAGCCAGCTTGTAAGCTGAAATTCTTCTAATTTCAGGCTGATAGCTCAGCTAAAAGAAATGGGTTTGCACTGAGAGGGGCATTGACACTCCATGGTGGTGAGGCAAACTCAGGTGTACTGTTTAAGGACAACTTATATGACACTGCCAGCTTCTGAGG
>WEIT01038540.1:11371-95391 GCA_013389985.1 Dryoscopus gambensis | reverse complement strand
CTGAGGGGTGACTGCCATGACGACCCCTGTCTGCACGTGTGGCCTTCTTTCTCACTAACTTTTCAGCCTCTGGTTCCAAGTAGGTCTGTGATGAACTCCTCAGCTTTTACCTGGTATTGCATGCAGACCTTTTCTAAACAGCAATAAACTTCTCAAAAAGTTGATTATGTGGGGTAAAGTGCGAGAGTTTTGCATGAGTATGGGGTAGAAGCACACAGAGGGAACGTGTGACAGCTCAGTTGCTGACAGTGAAGGTGAAACAAAACTTACCAGATAATAGAGTGCTTTCTGTTTTACTGATTTCTTTATGCTGAGGACCTGGTACTTTCTGCTTCTGTTTCAGGTATAGTTAGTTATATAAAATTATAGTTACATTGTAAGTGGTTATTATTGTTGGCAGGGAAGGCAAGGGAGCAGATGCCGGCTCTGTTTGCTCTGATTTTGAATTTAACTTTTGGCAAAGGCAATTTTGTGTCCATGATCAGTCATTTCTTTTCCATCTATTTGTTATAAAACCAGATAAATAAAAGTCTGTCAGCACAGAAGTTGAAGGAATGGAGTCAAACCAGTGGATGAAAAGCCAAAGAGGATGAGATGAACTGGATGCCAGATATACTATCACATCATAATTGATGGAGGATATTTCCTGCCTTGAGATAGAAATGGATTATGTTTCTTTGTCATGTAAAGCACTGTCATCTTCTTAAGGCTAAGGTTGGGTAAAAAAGTGTGATTTAGTTCTTCTGAGGAAAAACCCTTATTCTCTTAGTCCCCAGGCTCTGCTCAAGTAGCAGGAGACCAGCAAAAGAGAAGGGGTAGAAAACCCATGCCCAGGCTGGATCTGGAGTCAGTGAAAGAAGATAAATTTAGGACCAGTTGTGCTGTCACTTGTGTGGACTTCTTTTTAGGTGAGGAACAGAAATGGGATAAAGACGCAGTGGAATGAATACACAATGATTTTAGGACTAGCAGCAAGCTTTTTTAGAGCTTTCCTGGAAATGGCCTGAGCTGAATTTTGACCAACTAAAATATTATTAAGCTAGTTGTCTATTCATCTGACTGCGTCTTGGAAGGACTTAACTCTAAGGTGTATTGTGAGTTTACTGTTAGTGCATTCCCACTGGAAAGGTAAGTGGTTCTCTATGAACATTTCTGTTTATGGTAATGTACTCTGCACGGTGGGGAGGTAAAGGAAAGGCGGATAATTCACAATATGAATTTGGCTTATTAGGCCCCATTTGGACCCACAATGAATTGTCTCAATTTTGTGCTGTCCTAAGAGAGTAAGCCTTGTAACGGGTTTTCCGTATTCAGTCTTGTCATAGGCTATTTGATATATTGCTCACGGTCTGCCGAAGATGTGTTTTTTGTACCTGTTTGTGCTCTCTCTGTGAATGCTCAGCTGTGTCTCTTTGGTGTTTCAAGACTATTTTAATTCAAATGAATGACTTCGGAGAATATTACCTAGGCCCACAGGAGGGTTTGCTGTATTTGAATCAATTGACTTCAGTAACTAGAAGAAGAACTATGGAGCATAGATCCAGTATAAGAATAGGTATACAAGGTAGTTACTTTCTTTTAGGAAATGCACACTGGGAAATTTCTGCTTCTGTTAAAAAGCTATTTCTTTGGAAGCCCCGATTTGAAAATTTCCTGAGAATACCTCCAAAATTAAACAGGATTTACCTTCTTACACCGAACAGCTCAGCAGCCTATAATAAAACACTATTCAAATTTGTCCTTTAGGAACATTCTATAACTTCAACACAAGCACTAGCTTAGAATGTCTAACCATGATGCTCAGCTGAACATTGCTGAAAATCTGACCCAGACCTGGGTTATCCCCTCACAGGCTCTTCCAAGCCTAGAAATAAACTTCTTTCATTTGCATTTGCTGAAATGTTAAAAGGTGACTTGACTCTGAAGCAGATGATGCATGTCAATGGCAGCTTCTGCAGATGAATAACAGAGCTCTTTAGGAGTACTAAAAATAGACATAAACTGTAGTTGGGAAGAGTCAATCCCTAGTACCCAATCTATAAATAAGCAAGCTATTGACTAGTATGATAGGTTTATATCTTTCATGTATTTCAAGCACTTTGGAAAGCAGAGATAACATGATGTGGATGTTAAAACCATGAATTAAGAAGTGAGGACTTCTGACACATGGTATATATGACTTGCAGTAATCACAGCCCTAGGTTTTTGGAACCTTGCAGAGCAGTGGTGCTGTTTTCAACCTTCACCAGTTTCAACATGTAGTCAGATAAGATGGGTGGGACATTTTTACATGCAATCCCACCACTAGATGGGAGGAAATAGTTATCTTGACAGTACTTTACAGTCCCTTCTATTAGAAAGAAAACAAAAAAGGCTTTAGTCTACATGTTTCTTCTATACTTGGTGTGCTGCTTTTAAGCTCAGTTGACCTGACAGTGTGGGTGCCTGCAGACTGAGCAGGTCACCTGGACTCCATATACGAGACAGAACAATAGACACATCAGCAGTTCATTTTCTCTTTCCCTAAAGTAGATCTCCAAATAGATAGGCAGCTGAATGACATTGTAAAAGTGCTCATTTTTCATGCACTGGACTATAAAGGGTTCCTAAGTCTCTCATCTCAGATGGAGGCATTTTCATTGCAGGTGTCAAAAAGTGGGTGAAGCCAGCCCCTCACATTTTTTTTCACTATTTGCAGGTGCTGTCTTCCACAATCTTCCTTTCTGGGAAAGCACTTCTGTCCACTGGACTGAAAGATTAGGAAGGGACCTCATATGCCTTTGTAATCTGAAAGATTGGGGAGAAGTCTGTTTCTGTTTCACCATCTGTCTCGTCTAGAACAGAGTAATCTCAGGGGTTTGCAGTTGCCTTGCTTATATCATGGGGATCCCACTGTGGCCACGGCTCCTCCCGCACACTGCAGGCTGCTTGTTCTGTCTCATCAGTGTCACATACGCTCCAGCTCTCTGGTTATAGCTGAGGGAGACTTAAAGTAATTTCCACACCTACTTCTTTCTCCAAACAGCTTTCGCTTTAACTCATGAAAATGTACAAATGTTGGGGGAGCCTAAAGATGGATTTCTAGAGGCAGTGTTCAGTTTTGTAAGACTTATGCCTGTTATGATACTTAAACCAAGCTGAAAATATCCCCTGAAGTAGTTCTTCACCTTTAAACAGGTAATTCTGAAAGACTTCGGGCTCGATTCAGTCCACAGAGAACATTAATAACAAAATTGTTCTGAGTTTCAAAGGCGATGGATAAGGCTCAGGATTCAGTCAACATATCCAGATGGGTTCCCATATTCAATTTTTCCAGCAAAAGTGCTAGCAATTACAGCTTCATTGAAAGCTGTTACATTCTAAAAAGCATAAAAATGCTCCCAATCTGCATCTTGCAAGGCTGTCCAACTTGACTACTACTCTGATCTCTTTGTTCGTGCTAAATTAAAAGGACACGAGTTATTGTGACCTGGTTTGCTGATTGTTTAGCTTCGTCTTTCCTCCTGCCTTCAGAAGAGACTTACATGAGAACAGACATAATATACCTGCCAGTACTTCTACATTTTGCAGAGGCTTCCTGCTTCCTTTCTAACATGTAAAAATGTGGCTTACTTGTAAGCTGTTCACGGTGAGAAAATTTAAGGGGTGCACCTCTTTTAGATATTGTTTATTTAGATATTGTTTTGTGTTCAGTACTCTTCTTTTGTCCTTTGAAGTGATTGGTCCTGAAGGCTTTTAGTGAAGATCAGTTTAATAGTTACGTTTGTACACATGCACACAAAAAATATATCAAAAATGTTGCTTGGCTCTTACCAAGGCGTTCTCCTTTGGGATGAATAGAACCTCAAAGGATAGCTCATGTGGAAGTATATGTATTTTTTAAAATTAAAGGAATAAATTGCTTTTGTTTAGAAGATTTTTCTCTCAAATTGTCCTTTCTAAATGAAAAGCTTAAATCTTTAATTTTGAAAATTTCAAACCAGAGTAGTTCTGTTTTCTGAGGACTGAAATAAGTCATGCCTTTTAATCTAAGTGCATTGTATGATTTTGCAAATATTATTTCTTGTCTTGAAGACTGCAATTCTGGGGAAAATAAGTACTGAAGAGCCCGGTAAAAAGGAAGGGAAAAAACCCCCAGCAAGTCTTGCAATATAATGAACAGTCTAATCAGAAAAGCCATGTACAGGTGTAATGGAAAAAGGCAGGGTAGTTACTTCAGATACAGCTAAAGCAGGGAATATTTCAGTTGCTACAACTGGCTTTTATTAACCTATAACCTTGCTATAACCTTGGCTTTTATTGCCATTATAACTGATTTTTTTTATATAACATCCAGTTGAGAACCTGGACCTTTTTTTTTCTGTGATTACAGCTCCAGCTGAGAAGCTTGTAGGACCCTTCCCATCCTCCTGAAACAGGAATTCTGGCTGGGTACCATGCAGAAGTAGTTTTCTATCACTTTTCAATTCTACTAATGTTTAGAAATCTTTCACTGGGAGATAAATAAGTTCAACAGGAACTGTGAAAGAAATATGCTGCAGTGTCATGATGGGAAGGTTATTTTTCTACCTAAGCTATGATATAATACTACTTTTAAGCTTTCTATTGTCCATCTCCTAGCCAGGATAAAATTGCTCTTTGAGGCATAAATTCCTTTGTTCTGCTAGGAAGGCTCTGAATGAGGAGAGAGCATGATTTAGGAGCTGAGCTGATAACCAGGAGGGCTACATTCAGTCCCTTGGACTGTCACCCTCAACAAGTCACTCCTTGGCTTTCAGCCACCCATAAAATGGGATGAGCGATGCGTTCCCTTGCTGTTTGTCTCGCCTCTGTAGATTGTAGAACATATGGTGCACGAATTGTCTTTCCCTTGGTGCCAAGGACACCAGGGACCCAGATTGCAGTTGTGGCTTCCAAGACAAGCCATAAACAATAACAGGAAACGAGATTTTTGTCTTGTCTCTGTTTTAGACAGACCTTGTTAAGAATTTCTTTGTGTTCTTCTACTTAATGCGTAAAGACAACCAACTGATTCCAACGAGGAGCTACCCACTGAAACGGTGAAAGGATCAAAGTCTCAGTCTCCTTGCCATGAGAAAGTCCTCCAAACCTACGCCTGCCCTCCTGCTGCTTTTTCTTGCTGAGAGTGAATTTTTACTTTTGTACCAGCAAATATGGAGGTACTTTACAGAGAAGAGAGAAGCCAGCCCGTGGGTGTGGTGAGAGTAAAGAAATGGGATGCATAAAGCAGCATAAATGTTGGTACCATGTGGAGGATGCAGAGCAGTGTTCAAATGGGACAGACAGGAATTTTGTGTAGAGGAGAAGGTTTCAGTAAAGCACGTGTGTGTATTACGCTAATTCTGTAGGGGGTGAATTAAGAGCTGCAGCGTCCTGTGGCTCACTCTGCTACTGGCAACATAGTGATTTTCCTGGAAATTTCCACAGGAAAATACTGTCTTTGAATAAGAAACTGAGATTTCCTTTGAGGAAAGACAACCTGAAAAATATAAGTTTAAATCAGTATTTTGAAGGGGAATGATGATTTTCGTTTAGCTTTCTCTTAAGATGCTTTTGTCTATTCCTCCATCATGAATAATAAATATATAAAAGACAATTGTTTTAAATTGAAATGAAACAAAAGTAATTGTTTTACATCAAACCACAAGACTAAGTGTGAAAGGGGATTTTCCTTGGGTTAATAGTTGTGTATAAAGGGTTTGGGAGGTTTTTTCCCACGTTTTCAGCTCATTTTTAACTATCACTAAGTTGTACAGTGCAGTTTAGGCACATGTAATGCTTCTTGACAGTTAAGATAAAATATTTTGTTGGGAATGAATAGCTGCAGTGTTACACACTTCTGACTCACTTGTTGGGTAATTGTGGCTTACATGATCTCTCTCCTGCTGGATTTGGAGGCATAAACAAGGTGCAGCAGGACCACCATGTAAACAGCACTGATAGGACACTGGGAAATGGGTGGCCGCCAAGTTGTACAGAAATCCTTCTGCTTTGTCATCTAACCATACCTGCAGGGCCAGTTGTTGGTATAAAAGAGGTGGCAACTGCCCAGGGTAAGGAGGCTGCTGTGGGCAGTAAGAGAGCTGCCTGCCTGGCCTGCCCAAAGCCCTGCCAGAGAGCAGTGAGCCCTGGGGAGTTGTGGCTGGCCCCTCCTCAGACCACAGCCTCTGCCACCCTGCCATCAGCCATGCAGCTGGGGCTTTGTGCCCCACAGCTCTTCATCCCAGGGTCTTATCTTTCACCATGGGGAGAGCAGCTTGTCCCTGCTGTCTCATCCTTTGGCATCCACTCTGACTCAGTGTATGTGGACGACAAGCCTTGAGCTGGTTCTGCTTGGCTGCACAACAAATGCTCTCTGAGTCTGCTCCTCACTGCATTTGGCAGTGCTGAAGCATTCATCACCTGCAGCTGCTGATCAAAGAAGGAGACTTTTCTGTGAAAATGCTTCTCTACAGATTAAACTGTGCACATTGCCTGAGTCAATCTGATTTTTAGCGGGCTGCCACAAATCTATGCATGTCTTTCTCTATTTAGAACAGGAGCTTCAGCTTTCCCTTATAAGATAAAAAGCCAGAAGAAAGACAAGCTGACAGTAAAAGTAATTCCTTATATGTGTATACTGTTTGCATAAAATACGTTCCAGCAATGTTTGCTGTGTCAGTTGGAGTACAGAATTGTTTTTGAGCACTGGAAGAGAGTGTTAGCCTAGTTGTGTATGGGTTGAAGCAATGGTTCCATTCTTGGTGCACATCTAACATCAGAATGAGTGTCTTTGGGATGTCAGAAAAGAAGCTAATTATGGACATGAGGTTTGAACTGCTACCCTGTTTTGACAAATGGCATGTGTAATTGGAAGCAGAAGACTAACCCATGCACTCTAATCTTGTTAGAAGAAAAAGGGCATCTATTATAAAGTAAATCTCTCCTCTTGCCAAATGACTGATGAAATTAGAGTTGTATACTCTGGCATTTGCTGTGGACTGTATGGAAATAATAATCCAAAGCAAAATGTGTTATTGTCCTGGCATTTTATACATACAGGAAGTTGTAAACCAAGTATCAGGGAAAAGGAATTAGAATTTAAAGAGTAGAGCAGCATTTGAAACTCATGATATATTACTTTGATCTTCAGGTGGTCAGGAACAAAGGCCATGTCTCTTAATGTTAAAAACTGCCTGGTGCGTACTTGGATAGGAGCCTTTTCCTTGGCATCCATACTTCCCTGGCAGTGATAGTAATTTATTTTCTCCCTCAACCAACCCCAGATTGATGCAACAGGGAGTTTATAGACTTCAAGTGGCAGGAAACAACCATCCTTTAAGTGACATGTAAAATTGAAGACTTAGCCTTAGTTTTGATCATTTCAATCCACTCACTTCTTCAAAGCTTTGTGTTTGCTGTAATTTTATTTCTTGTCTCTTGCTGTGGTAAGGTCTGATTTGTCTGGTGTTTCTTGTTTCTTCTCTTCACACTATGTTTTGGCTGTGAGTTAAGCTTGAATCCCTTTTACTTCAAGCTTCTCTCCCTGATGCTCTTGTTAATTCTGTATTAAGCTGAAGCTTGTCCATTTAAAGAAGCCCGTTTTGGAATTGAATATAACAAGTGCTTTGGATGTCACAGTCGCTTTCTGTTTGTCAGTGCTTTCTAGAAGATGGCTTAAGCTGAAGCAGAGTACTAGTTAATTCCATATATTTGTTATTATTCTTGGTTGCATAAAGTTGCCACATGGGGATCGGAGCCTTATTGCATCTCCTCAATATTCAGGAGGAGTTGTGAGAGAGTCCTTAGTCTGATCTATGAATTTAAAGGCTGTCTTGAGGTGGTATTTTTGTGATATATCATACTTTCTGGTCAAAAGCGCTAGGAAGGAATGGACTTTTGATGATGTTCCACTGAAATCTAACAGGAAAATTTCCAACTCAAAGTTTTTTTCAAGTGGAAAAAAAAGGTATTTGTGACAGTTCTTACGGAATGGCTACTTTTCTTGTACTTGTTTGCTTTTCATATAAATTATACACATGGTTTTGCTTCTATCTCTGGTTGAATTTATAAAAATAGTCAGGACTTTAAAGTGTGCCCAGAAATGCAAATTACAGCTATTGTTAGGGTGGCGTGTTTTTTTGTTTGGTTGTTGTTGTTTTAAATTTTTTTCCCCATTCCTTATGGCTGTAACAAAGGGATTTGGGGCAGTAGATTCCCAGCCTTGTTAATTTATTTCTGTCTCTCTGTGCTCTAGCAGAAAACCTCTGGAAAATCATACTGCAGCAATTTGAAATGTTACCTTTCCCTTGCTGTTCATTGTGCTGTCAGAACGCTGGATTTCATGGGCATGTAACAGCCCTGGCAGATCTTTGTGTCTTGGCTACCCCAGCTTGGTGTATGAGTCTGGCCTGTTGTGCTGTAATGAAACAGGCCTGCACTGCTTTACTGGGCTGAGAACTGGAGTGTCAACCAGACAGATGCACCATTCTTAACTGGTGTAAAATTGGCAGGATTACAGCGAAAGTGGAACGGGCCAACTCTGTTGCTCCTATCTTGGACTTGGTAGGCTTGAGCAGGCTGAAAGTGGAAACACTGTCAGGTGCTGGGCAGAGTTAGCTTGAATATTTGTGCAGTTTCATGTCAAGGGTAAAATTTTCTGCTCAAGTGTTTGTTTTTCAAAACCTTCACTTTTAATCTGAGTAGGGGCTAGAGACTTAGGACAGAATCTTGGAAAATATTCATTTGAAAATGAAAAAAACTGCTTTAAAAGCAAATAAACACAAACCCAAGTTTTATTCATGCATTTTCTGGTCCTGTTATAAAGCAGAAGACAGTTTGAAAAATCATAATTTTAACTTGTATCATTGTCTATGTATCCCATTTTTCTACAATACTTAAACAAATATTTCTTAAGACTAAACTTAGTTCACTCTCTACTGCTCCCCTGGTCCAAATTCTTTCTGACTTTGGGGAACCAAGTCTTGATTTGTTATTTGTACTGCAGTATTAAAGTATTCTGTCCTTCCAAGTAAAGATTTATATATTTTTTTTCTGATAAGATTGTAATTTCATAGTCTTCAGTCATGTTTGTATTTCTCTGGAAATCAGAGGAACAGCTCTGGTGATTGAGGCCCAGAGCCTTTAAAGTGTTTCTGGGATCTCTGTTCTATAACTATCTCTGAAGGCATATATCCTTTAAGTATATGCCAAACTTTCGTCAGCCTCAGAAAAGATACAGAGCTGGAGAAAAGAGCTGCTTAAATAGATTTGTTCTGGGAGTCCTGAGGTAGCACTGCTTTTTGTAGTCTCAGCTTGCATAAACCTAAAGCTACCAGGAGCTACTGAGTGGTTTTGGCAAGCATGAAGGAGAGCAAACATATTTAAATTTACAATTGGCTGGTTGTATCCTCAGCCCTAGGCTTGTTCTTCACCAAGTCAAACATGAAGAACAGAACAAAGAGTTATTGATAGTCCATGCTCTGCTGGTTTCTCCTGCTGCTGCTTTTTTGTCTCCATTAACAACTGTAGAAGAGCTCCTTTCAGCTTCTCTGACCACCTCAGAATGGTTTCCCTAGAGATGTTTCATTAATGCAACGACTGCTTTTTGTCTACAGAGAATGTTTTACTGGGTTTAATATTTAATATTTATTTTAATATTTTAACTGTTTTACTGATTTTATCTGTTCTTCCTTGCCTCTGTAGGATTTCTTAAAGAAAGTAGAAAGCATAGCACTTATTTGGTGAAACTGAATCCAATGTCTGCTTCAGGGATGTGCTCACCTGCTCAGTCCTGCATCTGGCTGTACTGAGATAGATGGATTCTCATTTCATGTAGCTGGCACACACCATGACTGCTCTTCCAAAAACCCTTCCAAACCATCCTTCCTCTGGGTGTTGTGTATGTGTATGTAGCTTCACTAACAAATAAGCTTGGTAGAGCACATGGGCTGCTGCAGCATTCACTGCTTTCATACAGAGAAAGCAATTTACACATGGCTGAAGTCTGAGACAGCTGCCCAGCGTCAGCAGTGACCAACTTTTAGCAATTCTCTTTAGAGGGCTGGGTTTACCTTTGGCTCACACCTGCCAGTCCTGGTAGTGTGGGTGTCTGTGCCCTTCCCAGCTCACCTGGGGTCATACTGTCTTGCAGGGAGTTGTGTTGTCTGAGGGAACCTTGCCTTTTGGGACAAGTGTTCCTGCAGCACAGAAGTAGCTGTGCCTTTCCCTTAGGTGAGAGTTTTAACAGGTACATCTTAACTTCTTAGGGCAAGGGGGAGGAAAGCACATTGGGGGCTGGATACAAACAGGACATTGGGGCTCAATATAGCTACAAGGTAGTTTGGTGAGCATGAGAGGAGCTAAGCACCCCTTCGAGCAGAGCTTGTGAGAAGGCTCAAGCTCACACTGTATTTATTTCTCCTCCTCCTTCCTTCTGGTTTATCTGTTCTCTAACACCACACTGCCTCACAGAGAAAGCCAGAGTGACCTGTGAAGCACAAGGTCTCTGGCGAGGGCTGAGCAGCAAACACTAAGAAAGGAGCTCAGGGTTTGGCTGGAAGATTTGTTTGTTTGCTTTTGCCTTGGGCAAAGCACATTGTGAAAAGAAACGGATCTAAAAATAAGATGGGAGATTATATGAAATGGAAATAACTAAAAAGGGGGTGACAGGAAAAGCAGCAGAAATATACAGGACAGCAGCACTAGCTTGAAACAGAAGGTGTGGTAAACTAAGGTTGGAAAGCGAAGGTGAAAGCAATCAAGTCCTCTCTTCCTACATCCTCTTACACGTTAGTTCTACACAAGGCTCACCTTGTGTTCACACAAAACACAGCCTGTTCCTGTGGGGTTTTGTGTAGGTGTGAAGATCCACCTTCAGAGCTGCTTGCCATTTAGCTAGCTCTGCTTGAGGAAAGGGACAGTGGCCAGGAGAGAACTAGGAAAAGATAAACTAATATTGGGTTGCAGACATATTTGCATCATCCCAGCACCAGCAGAGGACAAACTCAGCTCCTGTAAGAGAAAATGAGATTGTTCCTCAGGAGATTGAAGAGATGCTGGTCTCCAGTATAAGCCAGAGGTTTGGAAAAGGGAAAGTACCAATTCAGCACTGTGACCTCATGCTGGGTTTTTTTGTCACCATTAAAATATCTAACCCCCATTTTAATAGTGGAAAAATAGCAGACTTTTAAAATAAGATTATAAAAGTTTTCAATGAATATCTGCTGCATCTAGGAGGGTAGGAGGGACTAATGTTCAGATTTCAAGAGTCTGGAATGAGGAATCTGCTGACAGGGCTTTAAAGTAAGTCACAGAAGAGCAAGCTGTCCTATGAACCTGAGATAGACTGTCAAGGGAAAACACCCTAGCCTACTCACAGGAAAAGCTCAGAATAAAAATACTGAAAAATCACTGTGCAGTTGAGGAGCCTATTCAACTCCTTTGTGGAAAGTTAAGGTGGAATGTCAGAAATGTGGGGATCTTCTCTAGCTAAATCTGTATTTAATGACAGACCTATTTTATAGGTACATGCTGTGGGCTAGTTTAGAGTTACCGGGAGGCTGCTGTCCTTTCTGGCATTGTATGGTGGTAAGACTCTCACTCCTATATGTGAATGCATGTAAAACGTGTCTGTAGCTATTTATATAAAATGAGGAGGAGGCTGCAACAGTGCTGGTTATTTCTGAAAACTCCTCTAAAACAAATCATCTATGCTTCGATCTAGATAGTGTGCATATGTCTGTCTAATACACAATTTATTTTTAAAATAAATTTATTTCTTCAGAAATAGCTGTCATTCTAAAAACACTGCCCTCCCTGAGGATGGAGCTGATGTCTTTTTTTGGAGCCACCATTTATCAATGTTTTGGTTGTAATTTGGTTTTGTCATCTGAGACAGGATGTTCAGGCACTGAAGGGATAGAGAATGAGGGGTACTTTAGTGGTGCAAGAAATTTTGTTATATACTTGGTAATATTTTTTTTAATTTTTTCATAAGCAACATAGTAGAACTTGCTGTTAACTAACACTTAACAGCTTCTGCAAGCTTCCTTTAAGTCATGGACTTCCATTTGGCTTGCCACCTTAGAAACAAAAACAAAAGAAAAAGTGTTAGCGACCCTTGCCAGAGGTAATCTGCATGTTTAGTCAGTGCAACAATGATCTAATGAAAGCAAGTCAATTTATCATATTTTTGTCTTTTTTTTTCCTTTTGAATTTTAAAGCTAAAAAAATCATTCACATAGAGAGATAAAAACTCTAAGGGAACAGCTTTGCGAAAAACTCCCTTCCTCCAAGTTTTCATGTTCCCTTCCACATCAGCTCACGTTCAAACTGAGTATTAGACACCACCAAATCAGGACACTTTTATGACTAATTCACATGGAACCCCAATTCCGCATACAGCATTCACTGTCTTTTTGGGAGTGCAATGAACCAAAGGACAGAACAATGGAGAATCAACTCCATTGTCAGTCTCAAGCAGTCAAACTAACTTTCTTTCTTCCTAATGTCTCACATATTTGTTCATCACATTCTTTTTCAATTCAGGAAGTAAGTCTATTCTGTGATGTGTATGTACATACAAAATAGTTGGAAAACATACATAAAACTGATATGTGGATGGACTGCAGTAACTTCTTGCATTATGGATTAGAGGCCTCTCATCATCAGATCTTTTCTGGAGATGACAGAGACTCAATGTACATTAAAAGAATCCACTAAATAGCAGGTAAACAAGTGAAAATTTACACTAATTGAAATTGATATGTAGTACTTAGGAGATTTTTAATTAGATCTATTGTTATATAAAGCAATAATAAAGACAAGAGCATGGCAGATTGTAGCATTTCCAAGACTTGGGAATGACTTGGAATGAAGACTTGCTTTGTTCTTAGGTCTAACACTTACTAGTAGTTTAACAGCTGATGTGGCACTCAGTTTGTGTCAGTTTACTCATTACATGATGATACGTAAAATTTATAAATACCTTATTGCTGGGGTTATCATAAAGTCTTTAAAAACATTCATTATGCAACCAGACACTCTCAGGCAGAAATGGCTATCTAAATGCTAGGGTTTTTAAACTTGAGATAGTGAAACTCAAGGTTATTGACCCTTGGAAAATACAAAATTCAGGAAAAAGAGGGTGTTTCCACTTGGAAACAGAAAAAAAAGTAGAACTTTCTATACAACTGAAAATGTTTGTTTTTTTTTTTATTTTGAGGAGAAAAAAAAATTCAGACATTTTATTTGTTCAATTTAAAACACATACCCAGTTTCTCTGGGACTTTATTTCCAGAAATTTTCCATGCTACTGCCAAGAATTGAAGAATGGCTGTTACCCCTCAGTGTAGAGAGTGGATTTGGTAAACCATGATCCTGCCACCTTGAGCAAGTATCCCTTGGGCTCCTAAAAAAGACTTGTGTTCCCAGCATACAATTGCTTTGGAACAGTGCCATGATTTCTGCTTCCCTTTGGGTCAGGGACCCCAAAGCATTCCTAATCTGAAACTGTGGGGTTTCAAAGTGCACTGCTCCTGGGGAATGACAGAACACATGGGCTGTCCTGAGGCCAGGCCGCACAGCTCGTGCAGGGTCTGCAGATCCAGATGTATGGATGCTTGGAGGAGTCACCGTTTTCCCTGCCGTGGGCCCCATGGCAGGGGCAGCAGAAACCCTGAGAAACCAGATGAAAATCACTGTTGTCAGCACTTCTTTCCTTGATAGCGCATATCCCTCTGCCATCCTAATGCTGCGTGGTCTCCTGTTGAAGTCTTGGGACATCCTCATCTTGCAGGAGTTTTGTGGGAGCCTGTTGGAGTTCTCATGGAGTCTCCTGAGGGTCTGTTTGGCCAGGAAGAAGGAACTAGGCCCATAATCAAGGCAAGCTCTTGGGAATTGTGACACTTCTATATTGAATTTTTATCTGAGGGGAATCCGTTTTCTTTGTTAGGAGAGACGTGTCAAGCTGAAATTACAGTTTTGGGATGGTGCAGCTTCGAGTCATTGTGCAAATCTCTGTTAGACCGACTTTGAGACAGCTCTGCCAGCAGTGCCCAGCCCGGCAGCAGGCCCTTAGCATTTGTGTCTCCATGCTAAACTGTTGAAGAGTGTTGCTCGAGAACAGTTTCACAGAGCTCCTGAATTTCAGTGCTCATCAATTCTCTGTGTTTAATTAGTTTGTGTTGAAGTAGGAAGCCCCTGCATTTACTTCATAAGCTTTACAACTGCTTTCCTTGCTTGGGAATGCTTTGGGTGAAAGGTAGCCAGGTGACTCAAACAACAGTCCTAGAGGTCTGTTGTACCAGAGGTCTGTTGTACCAGAAGTCACAGCAACTCATAGCAAACACATTTGGTTCTAACAAAATTCTTTGATTTACTATACTTTGCTAAACAATTGACAATAGAAGAATATGAAGAAAAACTCTGACTGGCTTGAATAGAAAATGAGAGAATAACAAGCTTACCTTAGCGTTGATTACATAAATAAACATGGAGGAGAGGTTTATATGCCTCTGGCAAACAGCTGAAATGAATATTTCAAATAAGACCTCTCTTTCTGTTCAGTAGAAAGCATCTTATTTACACTGATGCTCATTTCCTGGTTCAGAAGGGAGAGGGAATTGTTTCCTGATCTGAGCTGAGGAAGTGCATGGCACGAGGCAAGCACAGATTGAATTTCCTGCCTTGCATCCCACCATCTCCACTTTGAAAGGGGTAAGGATTGTGAAGATTGCTATGGAAACACTATTGGCATCCTTATTGTTCCAGCCGTTGGCTACTTTTCCTGTCAGTCACCAGCTGGTGACCACAGAGGCCATTTCCGTGTGAAAAGTATCTTGGTTTTATTACTGGGTATGTGGTATTGGGATGATCTAGACTGAGAGGTCTAGAACCTGATGTCCTCTCCCTACAGAGCGGTTCCAGGCTGAACACTGTCAAAACTAGACTTTCCTCTCAGGACTTACCTCAGTTCTAATGGATACCAGCAGAGGAAGCAAGAGGGAAGTTATTTGGGATCTTTGTTACATGAAGTATGGCTTAGGAAAGCACCCAGAGGCATTTATGAAGCACAGGAAAAGCTGAGTGATTGGCATTTCAGTCCGTCCAGAGTGTGATTGCATAGGGAGGTCAGTTTTGGGCCCTAAGTTGAGTCTAGTGAGGTCCAAAAGTGGTCTTCCAGTGTGGTCCAAAAGTGTTGGCCTGGGTAGATGTTCATTGGCTGGCCTAAAGCACTCCCTTCATGTTGAACAGTTTGACAGGTGCTTTCACAACTCCCTGTTGCTACTGCTCTACAGGTGGTATGGTCGTACCACTGATATGGGAGGAGTACAGGCTTCTTGCTTTTTAGCCATATATGAGTTCCTTGGCCATTAGCAGAATTCTTCATGATTTCAGACGTAGATTAGATAATGTCAATTGTTACGAAGGAATTTTTTGCATTTCTACTAGTAGTTCAAGATATTTTAAAGTCTAAATCATTCATAATCAGCATTCAGCATCCTTGGACACGTTCTGTGTTTTCCTCATCATATCACATATGGGAGCTACTGTTGTTTCAGCAGAAAACTCCCCTGCTGAATAGGTAACAAAAAGCAAACTGTGCTTTTGATGACACAAGGACCATTTGATGTTGTGTAGTTTAGGAGAATTTTGCTTACACTCATCTTAGCAAGTAAAGTTAGCAGAGACAACTTTTTCTGGTGTAATAATGGCTTTGTAGAGACCCTGATGAAAGGACTGAGCAATTCTGCATCCCAGAGAAGCACAGGAGACCCAAATGTGATGATGTATTTTCCTTTGAATGGTTTGTTCTGTTTCCCCCTTCTGAAATGTATGGTGTATTCCTAAGATGTAACCCTGCCTTTGATCCCTCCCCTGTGAGCTTTTCATTGGTTCAAGCCTTGGGCCCGCGGACCCTTCAAAACTGTGATAAGGGAATGCTCGGAGGATCCCAAATAGTCACTGTACCTCTCCTAGCAAGGCTGAGCTTCACTAGCCGTTCCTAGTGATGGAGTATGCCTGCAGCCAACTGTTTGGATGCTTGGACTTTCTTCTTGAAACCTTTTAATTTAAAATCAGTTGGACATTTGTTTTCAGAATTAAAAACAAAGTGATTTGACAGATAATTTTGTAACCTGTGAGTTTAAACTGCAGGAATATGTCCATTAGCTAAATTGAAAGTTAATAGAGCGTTTGTCTTACACCAAAGAATCTGGCCTACAGTAAGGAGGGACATTCCTCTGCCTGTCTGGAAGGGGTTTATAACAGGATTACAGTTAGCTCTGTAACTAAAGCTGATTTGATCTGAAGCCAGGAAAGAGAGATGGAGCAGCTCACATAAAAACGCAATCTCATACGGTATTATTTCATTCTTGGCAGTTCTTTTGCCTTCTTGTCTTACCTAGCTGTATGTGGAATATCACTGACTCCACTCTGACTGTACCAGCTTGTATTTGGAGTCTTGGAAGAAGGACATCATGAATCTTGTGCGGTACTGGTTGCCTGACCCCCCAGGAGCAGAAGCAGAAAGGCAGTAATTCATACAGTGCTGAATAAATCCATGAGAGAACTTGGCAGAGAAAAGGAGCTAAAGGTTAGTTGATCTGAACAATCTCAAATTAACACACACCACCTGCCTGCTCCCCCCTCCCCCTGTCAGATTTGAATGAGCTCTTCTGAAGTTTAGAAGTGCTTTCCAGTAACCCACTTTATCAAAAGCAAAAATAATTCCAATGGGAATAAACAGCTAAAGCAACCATGATTTTTGCCAGTCAAAACTACTGGGCCAAATTCTGCAAGTCCTCCGTCTGTATTCTGTTAGATTACTGCTGGCATAAAAGTGAATAATTTTGCTTGAGTAAAAGGATAGTGATGACATGGTGCTGCTGGACTGACTGAATGTGTCTGGATCTGTTTGCTACTTGACTGCGAGAAGACCAGCAACACTTGTCTGTCATATCAATGAGCAAGGAGCCATGACTTGTGTTTGCCAAGTGAAAAATTCACACCAAATGAATAGACAGAAGGACCCAAAATCACAGCTGAACTGACAGACAAGAATTAGTGAAACAGGACTGCGTGATTTGTCTGTAAGATCTACTTTTTAAAAAGTGGGTCTAGCAGTGTATTTAAAAATGTTAGGAGGCTTGGAAGATGTGTGTTTTTGTCTGTGTTCACCATACTCTAGAAAGCTCTCACCAGCCTCCCTCCTCCTTTAGTGCTGCCTGTGAGGACGGCTCTGCGGGTAAGAAGAGCAAGCCCCAGGTGGCAGCAGGTTGATGGGGGATAGCCTGGCAGAAAGGGAGCCTTCATGGAGCCCTGAGAAGTAGCCTTGCTTACTCCAGCAGAAGTACAGGGTAGGGCTTCTTTTGTTTGGAACAGTGAGGGTAGGTGAGGACTGTCCATGGGAAACTTAATCTTAAATAATAGAGGGGGAAAACTGCAGCAGAAGGCTGTGAACATTGGTAAACTGTAGTAATGCTCTACTCCAAGTGTCTTTATCTGATGGTGGGCTTAGATTACAGCAGGACAGACTTCCCATCTCTTTGATGCTGTTCTATATAGGAAGGGAGTTTGGATTCCCCAAAGGATCTTAGAATATTTAGCAGCTTTTTCAATGTTCTAAGGAAAAAGTTGTAACTTAGTTGATTTGTTAAATATATGCTTTTAATTGACTTCCAGGATTGCAAACTTCCTAGGTTTTAGGGTGTCCTTTCTTATCTTGTTTACTGAGTTTTCTAAGGGATGAGCTAATTATGTTACAGCCATTTCAAAGCAGTCATGTGTATGCCCTGTGCAGCTCCTAAACATTTGTTGAAAGGTATAACAGGTGGCTAGGTGGCAGGTGGTCATAAATAATCCTTTGCTGTATTGTTAGGATTCAAACATGCAGCTAAATTGTCCTCTGTCTTCTTTCTGTGCTCTTCTGTGAAGATGGTGTCTGTGGGTTTTTCTGAGGGCAGTGCTTGGTGGCCATCATGACGTTGTGCTGAACACTGAAGCAAGCAAGATAATTTCCACAATTGTTATCTGAGTGAAAATGAGGTTTTGTTGGACCTTCCCCCAACCACCTTTTGTTCGTTGTGGCTTCCCTATTCTGTATTTTCCCCTCCATGAGCCCCATTTTGTCAGCCCACAATTTTGTCATAGGTGTAAATGTCAAGTGGCTTTAAAAATGAATCAGAACATAATTTCTGTAACCCTTGGGCATCTGATTTTCTCCATCTCTGTACTTGCCCTCTAAAATACTCTCTGTAATTACTTGGTATGGGCTAAGTTGGACTAATTACTAACAGATAAGCATAAAGTGAATTACTGGAACTTATTCAGTTCCTCAGCCAGATTTCAGACTTCTCACATATTTTTTCCTGAGTTGTAAGAGCTAATATGTTTAGTACCTCATCCCACACCATATTAGCATCAATGCCAGGATTTGTGGGGGTTTCCAAGAGCACTCATTTCTCATTTGGTCTCAAATTAGACCAAAATGCAAACTTTATAAAAACAAATTTTATTTCATTTTCCAGGAAATTAATCTTTTTAATTTATTTTGTTTTCAAGCCTTTAAAGATATTTTATATTAAAGGTTATATTATCTATAGACATTATGTTAAATTATAAAAACACAATATAAAAATTTAAAGGTAAATATTATATTTAAATTTAAATATGAAATACAAATATGGACAGGTGGAACAATTAAACCTTTCAGGATTTTTGTGGGATTTACTCTTCATATTGTCAACCCAATAGTTTGCCAAGGTAAGCACAAATTCGCAAAATCTTTTGGTCTACCTGAGACTTCTTTTTTTAATTTCAGCAAAATCTCAACCATCAAATGTCATCTTCAGTTTTATGAGCAAGATTGTTTACTGGAGTGAAATAATATAATGATGTGGCTTCAAGGAGCTGTTTTCATTTGTTCAGTGAGCATGGATTTACTCAAAGGGCTCTGGGGGCTCAGAGAGCTCAAATTCTAATTAGCAATGGCCAGTATGATAGATACACCCCTCATCACATGATTCAGTTGCAGCTGGATGGCTAACCTCACATAGTCATTAATTCACAGAAAATACAAGCAGAGATGTTGGGTTGAATGGAGCCCACGTTTGTTCAGACACTTCCTTGCTGCCTAGCGATTTACAGTTTCAAGTAGTTTAGTGTGCATGTGGCGAGCCTGCTGTTTCTAGCTGTGTTTGGTGCCCTGTTTAGTCACTTGCTGGAGGTTTGTTCTGTCACTTAGGAATGGGTTTAAGAGTGACTGTGGCACTCAGTGCAGTTGGGATTGGGTATAAGTTCAGGAATGTGCATGGCCTTGGGAGTTGGTTTGGGAGGGATCGTGGCCCTGAGGGTACATTTGAGGAAGCCTTTGTAGCTGGGCCAGAAGGTGGGCTTGGGGTGCTAATGGAGCTTTATGAATCCATCTGGAAGATTATGTAGTCTTGGGACAAGTATCAGGGGTGGGTATGGTCTTTGGAAAAAATGCAGTCTTTGATGCATTTGTCTAGCCCTCTGTGTATGTTGTGACTGACATATACTGCTCTGCTGGTAGGTCTTTTTTTGACCTTTCATCTGATATTTCCATGGCAACTTGCTCCTACTGGAGATCAGTCCTCACATAGTTCTTGTGGTGTGCTGGGTAAGGAACTTGAAGAAGAAAAGTGAGGTTGGGCAGCCATTGCATGTCTGATTTCTAATCCAAGATTCACAACGAATGCTTTAATGAGACCTTTTAAATACATTTGTCATCACACATTCCATACAAAATCAGACAGTAATATTAACTGTTCATACATTGAGCATAACTATATTTTTATATAGTATGAGTACCTATAATTATAGTCATGTGCAATATATGAACATTTGGTGTTGCTGCATGCAGCTGTGAACTAATCTGGGAGGTCTCATATACAGAAAATGGCTGGAGAAGTGTTGGTGAAAGGGAAACTAAGCTAAAGGATAAAAGTACCTGGCAAAAAGCACTGTTTGTGCTTAGAAAACAAGTATGTTTGTGGAGCAGCACTAAGTACTGCTGGTAGGAACATCTCAAAATGTTCTCCCAAGGACAGACCAGTGTTTACATAGAATGAAATCTGTGCTCCTTTTTCTCCAAGTGTATAAACTGCAGTGGTTTTATTTTTGGTGCCAACTTCCAGTATTGTACAGCACCTACAACTTGTGTATGCACAGCAGCTCAGCTCCAAAAAGGAAGGTTGGTAGGTATCCAAAAATGGAAGCCACCCCCTCCTCTCCCTGGGGTTCCGAAGTGTAACTGTCGGAAGACCAACAGCTTTGTTCTGAGCGCTAGGGAAGTAGTCATGATCCCAGTCCTTATTCCTCTCTTCCCATGTAGGTGTGTTCTGCAGAGGGAATGCACTATGGCAGAGATGGCAGTCTGGGCAGCTCTTCCCAAGAAACTCAGAGTATCTGTGAGCATGTTCTCAGCTCATGCTGCAGGAATCAGCCTTCTAAGAGAAACAGGAAAATGACATGAGCACCAGTGGTGCTCCACATCTATAATTTTTTTTCTCTTCTTTTTTCCTCCTGTCATTCATTTTTGTGATTTTTTTTTTTTTGGTCTTTTTTGCCCTCTATCTGCCTCCCACACTCCTTTGGCACTACTGCTCTTCCCTGTTGCTCCCTCTCCAGTTCGTCTTTTCATGACAGGATCAATCTATCTCCCCTTTTTTCACTCCTTGCAATTATTTTCCCCCTTAAAAGGTTTTGCTGCCTGCTGTGCCTTTAACACTGGCTTTTTAGAAAAAAACAAACTTGCCTACAGCAGCAAATTCCTTGAAAAGTATCCTTACAACATAGTCTCCCAGGCATGTTTTTTTGTCTCTTTTTCACTTAATTTTTGGCAAAATCTCTCTTGTCTAGCATGTTAGTCAACAGAACTATTAGCTACCTTGGTTACTCTTCTAAGCCTTGTCACCTCTGCATAGCCCTGGTACTTAGCAACAAAAAAATCCCAGGGTATTTTTCTACAGACTTTCTCCTGCACCTCTGTCTCGCCACCTGAGAATGCTTATAGCTAATTATCCCTCTCCAAAACCAGAATTATTTGGCTCTGAAAAGCTAGTAACAATGCTGCAGACAAGAAAGATCAGATATAGAACTTGCCTTCAGGAAAACGCTGAGAATAAGCAGCAGCAAAACCAGTGGCAGTAACCTCAGAGTGCATGGGTCAGTTCACAAAAAGTTAAAGGTGTCCTTTGGTTTGGCTTTCCCATGTTGTGTGAATGTGCATTTTTTGTGCTGTAATTGAAGTCTGGACAAAAGGTTTTTTCCCTGTTTGTTATTATGCACATCACATGAGAGCTTCAGCAGCAGGTGTGGTCTGTGGATTTGTGGCTGTTTCACCACTGTAAATAGCAGGCAACAGTGGTCTTAAAGCGGTCTTAACTGTACAAAGTCAGGAATAAGACTTCATTATATAAATCACTTGTACCCATTTGTCTTGAATGCTGGTTTTGTGCCCAACACCAACAAATTTTTTGCATCCTCACATCTGTAATAAATTTAACAGTAAGATAAGATTCCAACAAAAAGGTAAGATACATAGTCAGAAAGCTGACAGACTGAGAAATGAGGTTACTAGAAGATTAGGTCAATATAGATAAGAAAATGGTAAATAAGAGGTGACACACAAGTATGCAAGGCAAAAAGCCTGAAACTGGCTTGGGAATCTTCATAAAATGTCAATAACCCAGGCAGCTCCTTGCCACGAGGCATCAATGATATTAAAAGGCATTATATATATATGGCTTCCAGATGTCACAGTTACAGGAGAGAAAATAAGAGATTTCTAAGGCACAGGAACTCTCCTTGCATTAAGTTGGAAGCCCACCACTAAGATGAATCTTTCATTAGGCAAGTTATACTGTAGCTGCCTTCAACAGAATTTCTTACTGTTTTTATCAGAGGAATCAACTCTGAGAATGAATTCTAAACTCACCAGACTGCAGGTGCAACATGGCTGGGAATTCCTGTCTTCCTACTGGACTGGAAATTTGTGTCTCACTATGTGCACAGTGGCTGTGGTGCGAGTTTCACTCCTGGTGGCTTCTGTGTTAAGGCAGAAAAGAAAGTGGTAAAAATGAGCCTCATTTCATTGAGTTTATGTACTATTGTTCATTTTTCAGATCCTGGATTTGGCGAAAGAAGGAAGTGGGCACTGGGCATATGTGGCAGATTTAAATTCTGGTGACAAAGAACTATGTCTTTCCTGTCCATTATCTGTTAGTACCCCACATGTGAAGGCATTTCCTGTTAAATCCTGTTGTGGCTGAAGTTCTCTGAAATAAGTCTATTTTAGCCAGTTTTAATTTAGCTACTTCTCTGCTTACTGTGCTGTCTACATTTTGAATGTTGTACATAAAGAACCCCAAAGAAGAACAGAATGGCGCTTTCTGCCCAACTAACAAGACCACACATCAAAGGAAAGCCCAGTTTTATTAATGGAAATGGGAATAAGGTACCCCAACCATAATGGCTGTGTATGCCAGTGGTTACTCTTCCCGGTACCTTTAGAAGCAGCTCTAGGAGAGGTACCACACATCCCTTCTGTGGGGTGGGGCTTGTCCAAAGTTTAATTCTTTCTTCCGACTCCAGGGAGCCCTGGCTGAACCACAGTGTGCTGTGTTCTCTCCTGCAGAACATAACCATCACCAACAAGCCACCTCGTGAATCCTGCTTTTGAACAGGGGCTCTGTTAGGCAGCCCCAGGGAAGTCTGTGGGCTTCGAAGCCACACGCGTTTTAAGAGTTTGCAAATGTGTTCGTGTAATTCCAGACTGCCATCTGACATCCTGAGAGCTCTTAAATGGTTTTTGAGATGGAAAATCCCACCCAGCTATAGTTCTACTAGAACCTGTAGCAGCAACTACAAAGCTTCTTCCAAAGTTTTCTGAGTGATAACTGTTTCTTATGGCTCTAGTGTAAAAGACTCAATTTACACATTTTTGTAACTTTTTGTAACTCCCTTCCTGTCAAACCAGGACACTTTCATTCACTAAAATGAGTTACAATAGGGAGGAATCAACCAGTTTGAGTTTAAAGAGTGAAGTTTACCCCAGCTATTTTTCTCCAACTGGATGATTTTTCATTTTAGAAGTTAAATCTGAGCCCATAAAACATATGCCTTAGACTAAGTTTTTTATAATCATATAACAAACTGTATCCAGTAAGTAATTACCACTTCACTTTTTTTCTAGCATAATAAAAATCTTGAAATGGAGATCTGCAATATTTTGCCAAACTAGTTGCTTAACTAATTTGGTTTTATTAAAACAGGTCCTTCCGAGCAGAGAAGGTCTCCCTCATGAAAGATACTGATGCTAGAAAGTCTTAATAAATCAAACCTGAACCAGACAGCACCTCATGAAAAGCACCCTAGGGATAGTACCAGGTGAATTGGGAACTCATAGCATGGTAATTCCTGTTCAGGGTTTATTTATAGGCAGGTATTTAAACCCTGGAGGTTGGTTGGAGCCCTGACAGTCATTTTCTTCTCACATTGCACAGAGAGGCACTGGGCAATTATCACTTGAGGGGTTTTGTGTGAGTCAATGTTGTTCCACTGGGAAATACCAGAGCAACTTGCTAATGGCTTCAGAGCAGTGGGCATGTAAGAGCTGACAACACGGTGGATGTTACACAGCAGAGTGTGGGAAGCAAGTAGGTATTTTCCCCACTGAGAAGCCTATAAAAACCTTGTCTTGCACATGTCTCCGCTTGTGTGCATTCATGTTCTTGTGCACTCTTACCATCACCCTTTTCAACACCAATCTTTCAGAGAGACTCCAAGTCTTAGTGCTTAGTCTTGTAACAATACTGGTTCTTGAGAAAACTGTAGCCTCAGACTGGAACCAAAAGGCTCAGAAACCCAGAGGGAGCAAAAGAGTTACCAGATTTGTTTCAGATGTTACAGTTTCTAAATAGCTTTTGAGGTGTTTTTTCCTTCAGTTTTTAAGGACTTAATGCAAGAAATATTCAATATGATACGTAATAATCAGTCCAAATCAAGTGACAGACTGCACAAAAATGAACAATAAGTCATTAGGAGAGCAGGACATGAGCTTGTATTTTTGGAGTCTTTTTCTTGTGCCTTGGTGACTGGACAAGCCACTTCCTTTGCACAATAAACATGCAATAATTTGGCCTAGACTCTTTTATTCTAAGCCATGCAGATGGAAAGGAAAACCAAAACATTTCGACAAAGAAGCCTGCTGTGCAACCCCATGCTTCTGTTGTTCCTTTAGAGAATCTGAGTAGAGGCTATGTGCTGACCTTGAACCAGAATAGGCTCTGCAAATATCTCAAATGAGCCTCACAAAGTTAAAAGGTTCATTTAAATTGCAATCCCATACTTGGTTTTGGAATAGTTATTTACTGTTTCATACAGCAGTAAATGTGAGGGAAGGTAAATCATGGCATGACAGTAGAGTAATTTTTAAATCTTCTGTGCAGTGTCCGTAGGAGTTGTCTTGTAGGTCTCTTTCCTTCTTCTTAGATCTTCTAACCAAACTAAAAGTTGTGGGTGGATAGATAGCAAGAGGTGGTAAAAGACAGACAGAAATAGCTCTCAGTATGAGAAAGGGCCATCATGGTCATGCACACCCAGAGGCCATAAGGGCAGTCAGAGGTGCCCTCGGAACAGGCCTGGTATTACTGCAGGAAGGCCCTTAGAATTACCTGTTCATTGGGACATGCAACAGTGATGGTGCTGATCACAGAACACTCTACAGAAAGTTTTATAATGCTGTACAAATCACGTCCAGCTAAAATTTGTATTCTGAATTACCCTAACAAGCATTTGCAGATTAGTAATTTCGGATGTTTTTGGTTTGTTCATTCCCGTATCTTTGCTAGTGGAAGAGTATAGTTGAGGTCTTCCAGGTTTATGGCACTTCTTTTAAGCTTCTGTTTCCCAAGGTGATGAGAAACATAACACACATGCAGTGCAGAGATGAAAACTCAAGGGAGCTGCTAAAAACTATGATCTATGAAGGACTTAATGGCAGTTACCTCATACCACTTTCTCCCGAAATGACTCCTTGTCACCCCTTTTCTATTTTTACCCTGTCTTTCCCCTCACCTTTTCCTATACTCACTTGCCATAGAATTTGAATTAGCATCTTTTGTAGCAAATCTCAATAGTCTGGGTTAGGTAATCAATTAATTTTCAATTTAGAATATAAGGTTTAGATTTCAAAATGCATGCACTGCATTTTTCCACAGGAAAGAGAGAAGAAAGTATTTGTGTTTGCTAAATTAACATGCCTTACTTGTCATATCATGCACCAGTATCTGGCAAAAGAGCATCACTGATGTACACAGGTGCCCAGTCCTCCTCCATTTTCTTCTTCCCATGTAGGGTCTCGATCAATCTGTTAAAATAGATGATCTGCTGATGAAAACCTCCAGCATAAAGCAAAGTATAAAAGGTAGTCAGAAGTTAAGTAAAAAACTAAATGTAAAAAAAAATCTCCAAAAATCAAGGAATATCCCCAACTAGGGGCTAGGGATTGAATGATGCATTAGAAGTTTCCAGGAAAGCTGATGGTCATTGTAAACCTTTAATTTTCCAGTTCCTTATTTATAAATAAATAGTGAAAATAATACAGCCGCAGCTATGTAAAGTTATTGCCCAGGAAGAATTACTGCTTTTGTGCAAAAAAGCCAGTGTGCCCAGAGGGGTGCGGAATTGCCTTGTCTGCCTCTGCTGAAGTGAGTGAAGGTGTGAATACGTACACAAGCTGAGGGTTTGTCCACTGTGCCCTGCTGCTTTTCCCCTGTGCCAAAGATCCAAATGGAGTGCATCTCTTAAGTCTCTGTGGAAACTTAGTGGTGTGGGACAGGAAAGAAATAGTTGATTTGTTTCAAATATTGATGCACACTGGTCTGCCCATTTGTATTTGGAGAGTCCTTTCTGGAAAAGTGGTGCACAGGTATTACCGAAGGAGTCAAAGAAAATCGATGTTCATGTTATAGGCTGCAATCTAGCTAAGGTTGAGCAAGAAGGGAAATGGGGACCACGAGTCCCCTGCTGTCTACCTCACTTGGAGAAGAAATGTTGGGCAGCCAGGAGCTGGGACAACATCAGTCCAACCACAGCCCCAAATCTTCTGATGTGCCTTAGACCCTAGCCCTAATTTTTTGTGGGTTTTTAAAGTGTGTTTTGCTGTTTTGGAGGTGTTTCCTAAGGATGTTGGAAAGACCAAGACTATGGTTCTTACTTGCCTCCAGCACTAGAGCAGCACTCTGGTTCTTCATCTTGCACTTTCCTTTTGTGCTTGTGTGTATGAAAAGGATGTTTAATCATGTTTTCCTTTCTTTCTTTTGAGAGCCTTAGGGAGAAACAGTGCTATTACAGATAAGCTTCCACATTATCCACAGCTAGAATTGACAAAAATAGCACACGAGGGACCACAGCAAGCACTGGGATAAGGAACAGTCAGAGAAAGACAGGGAAGTTCCTGGGGTTTAAAGTCTTGAGTAGGAAGAGATATCACGAGCCCTGATCACCAATAGTAATTAACTCTTGAGAACTGCACAAGGATCTCTACAGATCTTGCAAGGTATAACAAACAAGGACTAATTGTTAAGTAGGATAATTCACTCTTAAAAATTATTAATTATTCTATGAATTTTGATGCAGATGAACAGATATAAAGTATTAATCGCTATATGATGGTTAATATATCCTCAGGTTGTGATAGTCCTAATTAAAAAAAAAAATTATATTCATTTTAGCAAGATTTGTTCCAGGATGTGATGCTATTAAGTATGAGCATAGGCATTAAGACTTTGCCTGCAAAAAGCATTTTAGATAGTTCTGGTCCTGGATGAATTTGATCTGTTGAAGTTGATGATATTTATCTGAGAGCATTTACCATAAAAATGCTTTTATGGGGGACCTGGTTTTGTAGCCTACAGATACTCTGGTGTTGCTGAAGGGAATGGAAGTGTTTCTGTTGTCTATAATATGAGGATCTGGGGCCTTGAGACCAGCAATTCAAAATTAATTAACGCAGTTTATGTAATGCCGTACTCCAGTGACATCTTACTGTCAGCATTTCTTTCTACCTGTAAAGCTCTTCTTACAAAATTTGTAGCAACAACTGTTTTTCCCTAGTCTTGGTGATATCGAGAACGTCAGTAAGGAAGCGTCACTCCCTTTAACAGAGGTTCAGTAGCCTGCCTTGGTCTGTTCTGTAGTGTAACACATACAGTCATCCTTCTTTTCCCTGCCTCAGCAATACTTAAAAACCTGTCCTGGATAGTGAAAACTAAATGCATTTCCCCACACAGGACTGAACTCTGACAAAATGTGAGCCAAGGGAGACAAATTCTGTTTAAAGTCTCGACCAAAGCAGGGAACTGTAAAGACTGGCTTTTGGAATAGTGTGGTCTTATTTCTATGGAGTAGTTTAGGAGTGCTGTAGTTCCATGAGTATCACTAAGAGGTTATGTAGGATGAAAAGCCCACTGGTTGGTAACAGTGCAGGCTCTGTCCATGTGGTAATAAGAGAGGAGCTTTATTCCAGAAGCCCCTCTGCCTATACCTCTCCTCTACCCCTCAAGGTCCTCAAATACCACCTTTTCTCTCTCTGCGCAGAGAGCTCTTCCATGTCTGCTTCTGATAATGTGGGGATCACCCGAGCATAGTATGAATTTTGTTTTATAATTGAACTTTTAAAGAGGTTTTGTCTGAAANGGATGAAAAGCCCACTGGTTGGTAACAGTGCAGGCTCTGTCCATGTGGTAATAAGAGAGGAGCTTTATTCCAGAAGCCCCTCTGCCTATACCTCTCCTCTACCCCTCAAGGTCCTCAAATACCACCTTTTCTCTCTCTGAGCAGAGAGCTCTTCCATGTCTGCTTCTGATAATGTGGGGATCACCCGAGCATAGTATGAATTTTGTTTTATAATTGAACTTTTAAAGAGGTTTTGTCTGAAATGTGAGCTTTACAGCTGAAATATGGCGTAGAAAGCTTGGAATCAGGCTATTCCAAAGCTATCTGAGTCATGAGTTAGCAATAGTTTCAACTCTAGCTAACTTGCCCTTAGGTTCCCACATTTGTGTTGTCATCTTGGGACCTGTTTCAGCAGTATCCATATGCATTGCAATGAAGCAAACAAACTTGCCATTTGATTCAGGTTTACAGTTATTTTATTAAAGTTCAAACTCTTCTGTTAGTAGCATGCATCAGTTTTAAGATAAGACATTTATATGTACATAGTNCTAACTTGCCCTTAGGTTCCCACATTTGTGTTGTCATCTTGGGACCTGTTTCAGCAGTATCCATATGCATTGCAATGAAGCAAACAAACTTGCCATTTGATTCAGGTTTACAGTTATTTTATTAAAGTTCAAACTCTTCTGTTAGTAGCATGCATCAGTTTTAAGATAAGACATTTATATGTACATAGTTCTCTAAGACAGGGAGTTCCTATGAGTTTGTGAAATACAGATTCCATTCCAGATGTGGTTTGTTCCAAAGCAATGGAAAAAGCAAACCAGTTGTTTCAGGTTTGTCTCACATGAGGGTGAAACTGAAGTAACTTCACAGATGTCATTGGTAGGATAAGGCTTCCCCAGAACAAGGCTCAACACGGTTACATTCACTGAGGTACACTGAATTATTCCACATCATCCCTTGGTGAGAATATCCACATGTCTTTGCGAACTGAGCTAATAGTACAATACTGTGTGTAAAAATAGGAGTCTCAAAGATGATCTGAATATGGCGCTGATCAAGTGATAGCCTGAAGCATGAAATCAGTGTGTGTATAGATTATATAGGTATGAATAACTAACTTACACAGCATGTTCTTAAAACCAGCACTCAATGTAGAATGCTCTGATCTCCATCAGCATGGAGGTCTGCACTCTTCCAGCTCTGTGGGAGGTCATCTTCACTACACTGTGTGAAACTATCAGTCATTCACTGTTAAATGCCACCCTGGTCAGGACAGCAAGGATAAGATGATACCTACATTCAGTTCTAAATAAATATTAGCAAGCATTTCAGAAAATAAGCAGACTAATAGAGTTCAACCATAAAATAAAGAAGTCTGCAGGCATTCAACCAGTGATGAATAGATTCTGGTGAGTTTGTGTTTGTTCAAAGACTTTATTGCCACATAATAAATATGAAACAAAAGCAGATAGTAAGATTTTCTTCCTTGTTATCTGCAGCACTGATGATGATTCCAGCCAGTTGGTCCTAGATGCTTGTCTAGGACAGGATTATCTGCGTTTGGCAGAACGTCTTTCATCTATTCTTCTTACAGCAGTCTGCACCCATGGCTGATTAGCTCTTACGCAGATCCTGATACCTTTTGCAGTGATAAACCTATAGGAAAAAGGAAAGCAAACCAGGTGGGCATTAAATTCCAGTTCTAAACCTAGGTATGCTGGTTTTGGTTTTGATGCAGAACACGAGGAAAATTGTGGCAAAACAATATCAAATGCTGAAGTTTGGTGGTTTTAGTTGGAATAACAGCAGTTAGAAACATTATTTCCCTGTTTGTGACATAGGTAACATACGTGGTCATGTACGTATTTGCTGATGTTAAGATAACTGAGCATATCTGCTATTCCAGGATTTTGTGTTAAATCATGATGAACATTTATCTCCCAGGAGCAGATCCCAGATTTGATAAAAATGCATGCTTGTGAGCTCAAACAACCAAACACAGCTCCTAGTGGGACTCAGAGTTACCCCAAATCCTTTCACGTGAACTTTCCCCTTGACTCAATTAATGCATGGGGCCTCTGACTGCTCCACCCTTGCTGAGATTTTTGCCCACTCTGGGCGCAATGATGTGACTGTTCAGTGAGCTTCCTGCCATGATTCATGGGCAGCACACATCTGCCAGCTCTCTGAGGCCCCCTCCTCTCCCCTCACTCCCTTGGCTGCCAGCTGACTCCTCGATGGAAGAACTGGAAGGGTGACCTGAACTGGCCAGATTTAGTGAGTTGGGTCAAGAAGTGTCTTCTGATGCCCCTTCCCTATTTGATGATATTGTTGTTTGCATAGGGAAATGTGAAGGTGAGAAGGGTGCACTGGGTACTTACATGATGGCATCTACTGGTATTTGCTGCTTTTCATAGCTCACAAGATTCTGGATCTTCAGTTCCTTTGTAGACAGAGTTGCACATCTGTATTTCCGCATGGACTGACTACTAGCGCTCCCTAATTGTGAAAAACAGGCAAATGAAGAGAGTAAATATTTTATTGATATTTAGCCGTAATTGCTTAATAAACTAGGAATTCCAGAAGACTTCCAGTTGTGCTTAAACCATGAGTGTCCCATGATATACAGCCAAAATACTAGGTATACAAGAGAGCTTCAGATATTTTCTGTGATGCATCCTACCATCTCTGAAGTGTTTTCTATCCCTAGGGAGTCACTGCTTCCATAGCAGTAGAAGTGTTTGATATCATTCATAATTAGATCTGCATCGTCTGCAAGTAAGTACCCATGTGTAGGTAGCAGTTAGAACTGGAACTTTATTGGGTGGATTGCCACATATCGTTTGAATATGGATCAGTAATTCCTCCTACTTTCCAACTGAAGGAAAGGAAAGCAAGGCTACTTCTCTCACATTCAAAAGTAGCATTAACAAAAGTTGTTGACAGAAAGGGAGATATATCTGCCCGAAGAATCAGTGCTTATATCCTTTGGCTGTGACTCTGATTTCATAGGCAGTGGACGGATACTTAATCCTTGCTTTCCTCCAAGATTTTGATACAATTCGGAGAAATGCACGGTTCATTAATAAAGACTATCGTGATATTGGTGTAGTATTTTCTGGGCACTTGTTATCTTACATGATGATGATGGTAACTAAAAACAGGAGCTCGTTCAAATGCAGTGGAGTATACATTAGTGTTAGTCTCCACTTGCTGGTTTCTGGTTNATGATGGTAACTAAAAACAGGAGCTCGTTCAAATGCAGTGGAGTATACATTAGTGTTAGTCTCCATTTGCTAATTTCTGGTTTTCTCCCATTCATGAAAGACAGGTTTGGGAAAGCATGTGAGAGACAAACAGAACACTGCTCTACTCTGTGGTTTGTTTATAAAGAATTTATAGACCCACTGGCTTGAGAAAAGTCCAAGAGCTGTTCTGGAGACCCTTGCTAAATATCAAACCTGCTGCACATAGTCTCGCTGTCTGCGAGCTTCTCTTTGTTTGAAATAATTGGAATAGCTGAGACAAACACACATCAGTGTTTGGAGAAGTTGTGGGATAGCCAGTGCACAGGTACTGGCAGAGCTGGTAATTCCTGAGACTTTGTTTGCCTGAAGGAATATCTCTCCTAATCTTGCTTTAGTCATGAGGAACATGATGTAGGTTTTTTTGTGATTCATTACGCATTTCTTCCTGCCTGAGACTGGTTTTCAAAACATTCCACTGAAAGAGCTCAAAGACAGCCAAGCAATTCTTACTAGTCCTGGAAATATTTCCTCTGCTACTGCACGATCTTTGGGGAACGGATGTAGAGAATGGCAGCAGAGCTTCTCTAAGCCTGGGAACAAAACCCAGCTGCTCTGCACCTATAGCTACCTTTTTTCCCCAGGTGTATTTGGTTTCTGTATCATTCTTTCTAGTTCTTTTTTCTTTCTCTTGTAGACAACCTTGGTGTGCTTTTTCAGATGCTTGGTGATACTTATGGCCAATTATAGCATTCTCCAAGTCTGGAGAATTACAGTGGGAACTGACTGTATGTGATATGAAGCCACTGTTGCCAGGATGAAGAGCAGTGTCACCAATAAAAGGAGAATGTAGTGGGATGTAGCTGGAGAGACACTGGGTCAGCATAAATCCTGTGTAGCTTCACAGTCTTGTGAATGCTTAGCATGTCTCAGTTTGGTTTTGGTGTGGTTTTGTGAGGATACCTTTTCTCTGTGTTTCTGAGTGCATATTTGTGGGTTTGCATATGGCTTGCATATGGCTTGTATATCAGTGTTTTGTGTGAAATCTAATTGTGATGAGATGATGTGTGGTAATGGGTCTATGTTGATGTTTCTCCAGGACACATGGGGCCTAATCCAAAAGTCACTGACCTAAACGCCATTTGTAAATAAGACAAACTTATTTAAAGCATGGCCAATAAACATAGGCTCATCTTAGTGCTCATAACAGTTCTCAAGGATGTTTGATTGTATGACTCAGTGAAAAGAGAGACGGTATCGTATAAATCTATTATTTCCCTTTTTAGTTATGGTTCACAGTTTCCCTGACTGTACTAAAAAGTTTAGAAACAAGCAAATAAACAAATATATGACACAGAACTGGAAGAACTTTTAAAATAAGGACATTAGGGGGATTAAGGCTATATACTCAGAGAAAGACAAATAACAATTAATACAATAAAATTAATATTAAAAAATAACCTATCTGGAAGAAAAAACTGTACATCTTATGAAAAATTATTTTTCATGAGATGCTATTAACCTATAGTACACACAGCTATACGGCATCAGGAGACTAAAAGACATTGTGCCTTCAAGATTTTATGGTTTTAAGAGAGACAATATTGCACAGAAACCCTTTAAGTGCTCTCAGGCACAGAATCTCTCCCTGCCTTAAAGCAGAAACCAACCACTATTTAGCAAGACATCAGGTGATATAATCCATAAAGCTGTCTTGCAGTTTTCATCTGGATTTCTTGTGAGCTTTATCTTATAAATCAGCTCTTTTAATCCTGCTCATCAGACCACAGGTGCAATGTGGAGCAATTCCTCTCTAGTTGCAAACTTACCTTTCACTGTGTGCACAGTGAAGATGCCAAGCCAGAAGAGGAGCAGGATTGCTGCAGTCTGGAGCTTCATTGCTGTGGCTTCTGTGTCAAGGCAGAGCAGAAAGTGTCTGGTATCAGCCCCCTTCCACAGAGTTTATATACTGTCATTCAATGGTCAGTTCTTTTGTTCACTTTCATGGTGTCACGGAAGGCCTGACTAGAAGTGGAAAATTTGAGTGGCAGTACTTTTTCTGGTGAGAGAGAACCACCTCCTTCTCCCCACCAGTCCTTCACTAGCCCCCCTGAGAAGGCTTTTCCTGCTCAAACCCACTGTGGTTGCACTAGCTGCTGTGCTGTGCATTGGGTTTGTTTCAAGCTGCAAAAAGTGAGAGCTCTTGGTCTGTAGTGGAAACCTGTAATAAATGTTCCTGTCGTTTCACACTTTAATTTTGATTAGAGCTTTAGCTAAGCCACACTGCAGAGACACAGAGTGACATTTGGAGTTCCCTCGCTGACCAGTGGACCACTGGAAAGGGGAACTGTGAGCTAAAGGTTGATGGAGACAGGAACACCTTGGCTCTTTCCAGAGTGGGTGTGGATGGGTGGTCAAGTTAGCACGGAGCTGTGGAGTGGTATCACCGCTATCTCCTATGAGCAGTGGAGGTCAGAACTCTTGGGTTCGCTCTGTGATTTGATATGGCCAAAGCTGATATCGTCACTGTGCTGGGAGAAGCAAGAATGAACAACACACTGTTGCATTCAGATCCACTGTGTCTCCTTCCAGTCAGGCATAACTAAAAGGCAATGGTTTCATAGAGGAATAAGAGTTTGTAAAGGGTTGTGTCAGGGTTTCTTTGCTTTGTCGTGATGCGGTTTTTTTGTTGGGTTTTGTTTTGTTGCGTTTGTTGGGGTTTTGAGGGGGGGGGTTGTTGGTTTTTTTGTTTGTTTGTTTTTTGTTGTTGTTGTTTTTGGTTTTTGTGATATGAACTTTCTAGTATAAAGAATGGGGTCCAAGAAAAGTAACTAGGCAATCAAAGAGGCACAATTTTTAGAAAAGACAAAAAAAAAATTAATTTCACTTTTATGTAAGCATGGTCTGTCAGCTTGTTACATTTGTACCTCTATCAAAAGTGCCCTTTTTCGCAGACTGTGCCAACCCTATCACCCAGGTTTAGGTGTCCTTTCTATCAAATGTGGTCTGAGTTACTGGACAGCACTGCTACAAGCCAATGGCTTTGGGCCTGCAAGTATTTGTCAGGCCAGTTGTGGACCTCCAGACCACACACGAAGAAGCACCTGAGCTGGCATCATCTTCCTGAGCATCACAGCAGAAATCCCCTCATGCATTCTCTGGAGGCCTGGTAGGAAAGTCCAGGCTTTGCTGAGCCCACAGAGACCCAGCTGGTCCTGGTGCGAATAGGTAACCACCAGGCTAACTGATGCCTGGGCTTGTGACACCAGCGTAGAACAGCTGTCAGTTCAAGGACTGGAGAAATAATGAGTGTCCTCCTTTTGCCGGAGATAGAGGTAATTTTCTTAGTAGATGGTACCATTCTGTGTTTTGGATTTAACATGGGTTTGATAACACAATGTTGATAACACACAGGTATTTCAGTTGTTGCTAAGTAGTGATTACCCTGAATCAGGGACTTGCTGGCTGGGGTTACACCACATCAGCAACTATGAGATTTCCCCTGCTCTTACCTCCAGGCTTCTCCTAAGCTGGTTACTCCCAGTTTTCCAAATTCTTGATAACACCAATGTAAATTCCTTTGTGTGGGTAATGTAGCATGTGGAAGTCAATTTCCTAAGATTCCTCAGGCAAATTAAGATTGAACTTTGGACTGCACTCACATATGTGAGTCCTAGGCTGTAATGGATGGTCTGTAAGCTCAGAAAAAGTCTGTAGGTCTTGCAGGTAGAGCATGTGCCATGTGGTTTAGTTTTGTATACACACACATTTTTTGTTCCTTTTTGTTTTGTTCTTTCATCTTGCATACACTGTGCAAACCAAGGAAACCCAGGGAACAGCAATGACAAGCAGAAAATGCTGTAACTGAATGCCTGCAAAACCCACTTGCACCACTAAGGAAGGTGCAATGAAATGAAGCAAAAGTTTCAACCTCAGCCCCTAAAGGACATGCCTGATGCCACACAGGGGAGTAACTGTGCTGACCTCGACAGCATTACTGAGAAATCTAAGTTAAGTTTGTGCCCAAGCAGTGTAGCAGACTCATGTTTTGCTGGACACTGGCTGAAATCACCCCTTGAAATGAGATATTGCAACTTTTTGGTACTTGTCAGCTATGAGATACAGGATAGCAACTGTGTCATTGACGGTAAGGGCAAGTTTTCTATGCATTGAGAGGTAAGATGCTCCCCTATTTTTGCCCACTGGTACAGTATGTACATATGTCATCTACAGTTTTCAGAGGAAGGGTCACCAGCTGTACCAAGCATGAGCCAACTCTGAAAGCTCAGTCTTTCCCACAGAACCTTCTGCAGGTGTTAGATTCTTCTGAGGTGTTGCTGGGATGGCTGTTGCTGCTTCAGTTTTCTACCATTCTTTAGCTAGGATGGAAATATTGCCCTGTGGCAAGTTTTTCCTCTTCTTTGTACTTCTCATTTTCTGCAACCTCCTGGGCTGTGGTTCTGTGTATCTGACTTATGTGCAGTAAAGTCTGTGTTTTGGAGAAGAACTTTGCGTGCTGCAGTCCCACAGCCTTTTTCGGTGGGTATTTGGCGATCTCTGATGTGGTATAAGGCTCATTTTTCATGTATTCCAGCATGGACACCAGTGGGCATTTCCTCTGCACTGGGTACACAACCAGATCAGTGTAAGGTGCACATAGAGGAGATGTAGAGCTTCCATGAAGTGTAAGCTGGGGAGGCTCGAGTCTGTCCTATAATGCGGATGGGTTTTGGAGACCTGTGTTGTGGAAAGCCTGTGTCACTTGGACCATGCAGGAGATGTGAAGCCCTTTGTACTGCACAGGGAGTCAGAGAGTCTTCAGTTCATACAGAAGGGAGGTGAAGTCCCTTGTTTTTGTCACATAAAAAGGATTTTCAAGTCCCTCTTTGTGTTTGAACGGGCCGGGAAATAAACCCAGTGTAGATAAGGGGACGCGCTTGGCTGAGCCTGTGCAAAATCATTATAAATTGTCTGATATAGTAGAATTTTGCCATAGTGTTGTGCCAGCAGGTTTGGTCAGCTATTGCTTGGTCTGCTTGCTCTGCAGGACAGTGGCCATCACAAATGTTTAATGACACACTTGCAGTTGGTACAGTCATAGACCAGGTGGCCCCTGACATCAGGAGATACTTTAAGAAGCATATGCCAGTCTGGCAGGAACAATGACAGATGTGGGACTGTTGGGCTCCACACAGCCCATATGTATTAAACCAAAAGGAGGAGTGCCACCCGCCATGAGACAGGACCCTGTTCCCTAGAGAGCCAAGTAGAACATCCATAAGCAGATAGACTGATACTTAATCCAAGGGATTTTGAAGCATTCCATTAGGTGAAGAAAGTCAACCTTTGTTTGCCTTCATCTGGAAAAGACAGCAACTGACTTGGGCATATCTTCCCAAGGTTTTGCCAGATCCCTGACCATTTTTTCATGAACATTTGGGGTTGATTTAAAGGGTAGAAATCACCATGAAAACTGGGGTTTGTGGATGATTTGTTATTAGCAAGTAGTGATGAGAATGCTTTTATATTAAACACTACACATTTGTGTGTTGCCCAAGTGAAAAGGGGACAACATGCATCTCCATCCAAACTTCATCTGGGTCAAAGAAAGTTAAATATTTAGGCTTTGTTTTGAGAAAATGGCAACAAATAATGGATCTGGAAAGAACAGAGATCAGAATTAACTTCCCATGTGCAGTCACAAAAAAAAAAAAAGGTAGGTATGAGGTTTTCTCCAGAGTTGCGGGATTTTGTTGGTCATGGATTCCTGTGTTAAGGGAATCAACTAAATCTCTGGCTGAAGTAATGAACAAAGAAATGGAGCCTATTACATGGTGCTCAGAGAAAGAACAAGCTGTAAAGGTAGAAAAGGAGCTTGGTATATACTGAGAGTGGATTTGGTAAACCATGATCCTGCCACCTTAAGCAAGTATTCCTTGGGCTCCTAAAAAAGACTCGTGTTGCCAGCATACAGTTGCTTTGGAGCAGTGCCATGATTTCTGCTTCCCTTTGGGTCAGGGACACCAAAGCATTCCTAATCTGAAACTGTGGGGTTTCAAAGTGCACTGCTCCTGGGGAATGACAGAACACATGGGCTGTCCTGAGGCCAGGCCACACAGCTCGTGCAGGGTCTGCAGATCCAGATGTATGGATGCTTGGAGGAGTCACCGTTTTCCCTGCTGGCCCCATGGCAGGGGCAGCAGAAGCCCTGAGAAACCAGATGAAAATCACTGTTGTCAGCACTTCTCCTCTCCTTGATGGAGCATATCCCTCTGCCATCCTAATGTTGCGTGGTCTCCTGTTGAAGTCTTGGGACATCCTCATCTTGCAGGAGTTTTGTGGGAGCCTGTTGGAGTTCTCATGGAGTCTCCTGAGGGTCTGTTTGGCCAGGAAGAAGGAACTAGGCCCAGAATCAAGGCAAGCTCTTGGGACCTGTGACACTTCTATACTGAATTTTTGTCTGAGGGGAATCCGTTTTCTTTGTTAGGAGAGGTGTCAAGCTCAAATTACAGTTTTGGGATGGTGCAGCTTCGAGTCACTGTGCAAATCTCTGTTAGACCGACTTTGAGACAGCTCTGCCAGCAGTGCCCAGCCCAGCAGCAGGCCCTTAGCATTTGTGTCTCCATGCTGAACTGTTGAAGAGTGTTGCTCGAGAACAGTTTCACAGAGCTCCTGAATTTCAGTGCTCATCAATTCTCTGTGTTTAATTAGTTTGTGTTGAAGTAGGTAGCCCCTGCATTTACTTCATAAGCTTTACAACTGCTTTCCTTGCTTGGGGATGCTTTGGGTGAAAGGTAGCCAGGTGACTCAAACAACAGTCCTAGAGGTCTGTTGTACCAGAAGTCACAGCAACTCACAGCAAACCCATTTGGTTCTAACAAAATTCTTTGATTTCCTGTACTCTGCTAAACAATTGATAAGAGAAGGATATGAAGAAAAACACTGACTGGCTTGAATAGAAAATGAGAGAATAACAGGCTTACCTTAGCACTGATTACATAAATAAACATGGAGGAGAGGTTTATATGCCTCTGGCATACAGCTGAAATGAGTATTTAAAATAAGACCTCTCTTTCTGCTCAGTAGAAAACATCCTATTTACATTGTTAGCTTGGCGTCTCCTTGATGCTTATTTCCTGGTTCAGAAGGTAGAGATGGAATTGTTTCCTGATCTGAGTTGGGCCAGTGCATGACACGAGGCAAGCACAGATTGAATTTCCCGCCTTGCATATGGCATCCCACCTTCTCCACTGTGAAAGGGATAAGGGTTGTGAAGATTGCTATAGGAATACCATTGACATCTTTACTGTTCCAGCCCTTGTCTGCTTTTCCTGTTATTCACCAGCTGGTGACTGCTGATACTGAAATCAGCCAGAGAACACACTTTGCAACACAACTGGAAGTACTAGAAAGCAGATGTTCATTATTATAGTGCTGCACACGTTCGGAGGATTTTTTCTGTAATCAAATGTGTCGTGAAACTTTACAACAGGGTATTTATTGCATCATGATCATACATATTCATTACAACGTACTCCCTAGTTAATACATAAACATCACTTTTCCTAGGATTAATTTACATGTCTCTGTATCCTCTTGGAAGTCCTTTTTGGGTCTTAGAGGGTCATCTAAAGAGGTCTCTAGTTGTCATATCCACTGGGTTCCCTCAGAATTGCAATGACCTTGCGTTGAGCTTCTGTTAAGGCATGCACTGTTGTCTCTTGCTACATAACTTTGTCACAAAACCCACAGTGTTCCTCATTGTCTGTTTATCCACAGGTTCCAGCTATGTTTAGCATCCTGTGTGTCTACTTTTACATTCTTTTACCTAATTTGCTAGGGAACTGAAAATGTCTATTCTCCATGTTGTCTATCACCAGAGAGGCCATTCCTGTGTCAAAAGCAATTTGGTTTTATTACTGAAAATAGTGGTATTGAGATGATCTAGACTGAGAGGCCTGAAACCTGATGTCTTCTCCCTACAGAGAGGTTCCAGCCTAAACACCTTGAAAAGTAGACTTTCCTCTCAGGAAAATTGAAGGATTTACTTCAATTCTAATGAGTACAAGCAGAGGAAGCAAGAAGGGAAGTTAATTGAGATCCTTTTTACCTGAAGCGCAGCTTAGAAAAGCACCTAGAGAAGTTTATGAAGCACAGGAAAAGCTGAGTGATTGGCATTTCAGTCCATCCAGAGAGTGATTGTGTAGGGAGGCCAGTTTTGAGCCTTAAGTTGAGTCTAGGTCTTCCAGTGAGGTCCAAAAGTGTTGGCCTGGATACATGCCCTTGAGCTGGGGTTATCCTATAGCACCTCACACCATTCGGAGGGGACAGAGGGAGGTGGGTTGGGCCCATGCATGGGGTCTGCAGTTGTGGGGCCCAGGGTAACACATGGTGAGCAATCACATGTGAATTGTTTGTGCGTCTTGTACACTCTGCTATTTGTGTAGTTGCTGTAACTGTTTGTTTTCTTATCTCAAACCGTGATCTTTACTTTTTGTGTCTCCACTTCTCTCAATCCTGCCGCAGGGGGATGGAGGAGGGGAGAGAGAGAGCAGCCCTCTCTGGGGTTTCATTAGAAACATTAAATTGGAGAATACCATTCCTAGATGATGTCTGCTTTTCAACTGTTTTCTTTATAGCAACCTGCACGCATTTCTGATCAGGGCTTACGCAGATTCTGATACCTTTTGTAATAATAAACCTCTAGGAACAAAGAAACCAAACCAGGCAGCCATCAAATTCCAGTCTCTAAACCCAGGTCTGCTGTTCTTGGTTTTCATGCAGAATATGAGGAAAAATGTGCTAAAACAATATCAAATACTGGAATTTGTAGGTGTATGTCTGCTCTGCAGAGCAGGGAACCGTAAAGACTGGCTTTTAGAATAATGTAATCTTACTTCTGTGGTGCAGTTTGGAAGTGCTGTAGTTCCATGAGTATCACTAAGACGTTATGTAGGATGAAAAGCCCACTGGTTGGTACCAGTGGAGGCTCCGTCCATGCAGAGAGGAACTTTACTCCAGAAGCCCCACTGCCTGTACCTCTCCTCTACCCCTCAAGGTCCTCAAATACCACCTTTTCTCTCTCTGAGCAGAGAGCTCTTCCATGTCTGCTTCTGATAATGTGGGGATCACCCGAGCATCATATGAACTTTGTTTTCTAATTACTTGAACTTTTGAAGAGGTAATGTCTGAAGTGTGAGCTTTACAGCTGAAATATGGTGTAGAAAGCTTGGAATCAGGCTATTCCAAAGCAATCTGAGTCATGAGTTAGCAGTAGTGTTAACTCTAGCTAACTTGCCCTTAGGTTCTCACATTTGTGTTGTCATCTTGGGACCTGTTTCAGCAGTATCCATATGCATTAGATTGTACTTGATCTCAAAGCTCTTTTCCAACCTAGTTCATTATGTGATTCTGTGATTACAATCAAGCAAGGAAACTTGCCATTTGATTCAGGTTTTTGGTAACTTTATTAAAATTCAAATCCTTCTGCTTTATTAAAATTCAAAGCATGTATCAGTTTTAAGATGATAAGACAATTATATGTACACAGCTCTCTAAGACAGGGAGTTCCTATGAGTTTGTGAAATACAGATCCCATTCCAGATGTGGTTTGTTCCTATTCAGAGAAAAGCAATGGAAAAAGCAAACCAATTGTTTCACGTTTGTCTCACATGAGAGTGAATAACTAAATTGTACAGCACCTTCTTAAAACCAGCACTCAATGCAGAATGCTCTGATCTCCATCAGGATGGAGGCCTACACTCTTCCAGCTCTGTGGGAGGTGAGTTTGTGTTTGTTCAAAGACTTTATTGCCATTTATTAAAAGCAGGAAAATAAAAGCACATAGTAAGATAGTTTTTCCTTGTTATCTGCAGCACTGATGATGATTCCAGCCAGTTGGTCCTAGATGCTTGTCTAGGACAGGATTATCTGCGTTTGGCAGAACGTCTTTCATCTATTCTTCTTACAGCAGTCTGCACCCATGGCTGATTAGCTCTTACGCAGATCCTGATACCTTTTGCAGTGATAAACCTATAGGAAAAAGGAAAGCAAACCAGGTGGGCATTAAATTCCAGTTCTAAACCTAGGTATGCTGGTTTTGGTTTTGATGCAGAATGTAAGCAACAATGTGCTAAAACAATATCAAATGCTGGAGTTTGTAAATGTTAGAATAACACCAGTTAGCAATGTTAGTTGCCTGTTCATGGCATAGGTATATATGTAACATATATGGTCATGTGCATATATACAGATATTAAGATAACTGAGTATACTTGGTATTCTGGGATTTTATGTTAAATCATGATGAACATTTATCTCCCAGGAGCAGATCCCAGATTTGATAAAAATGCATGCTTGTGAGCTCAAACAACCAAACATAGCTCCTCGCAGGACTCAGAGTTACCCCAAATCCTTTCACGTGAACTTTCCCCTTGACTCAATTAATGCATGGGGCATCTGACTGCTCCACCTTTGCTGAGATTTTTGCCCACTCACTGGGCACAATGATGTGACTGTTCAGTGAGCTTCCTGCCATGATTCATGGGCAGCACACATCTGCCAGCTCTCTGAGGCCCCCTCCTCTCCCCTCACTCCCTTGGCTGCCAGCTGACTCCTCGATGGAAGAACTGGAAGGGTGACCTGAACTGGCCAGATTTAGTGAGTTGGGTCAAGAAGTGTCTTCTGATGCCCCTTCCCTATTTGATGATATTGTTGTTTGCATAGGGAAATGTGAAGGTGAGAAGGGTGCACTGGGTACTTACATGATGGCATCTACTGGTATTTGTTGCTTTTCATAGCTCACAAGATTTTGGATGTTCAGTTGCCTTGTAGACAGAGTTGCACATCTGTATTTCCGCATGGACTGACTACTAGTGTTCCCTAAATGTGAAAAATAGATAAATGACAAAGGCACTCAATATTTCGCCATAATTGCTTAATAAACTAGGAATTCCAGAAGATTTCTCGTTGTGGTTGGACCATGAGAGTCTCAGGATGTACGGCCACAATACCAGTTATACCAGAGAGCTTACGCTATTTTTTGTGATGCATCCTACCATCTCTGAAGTGTTACTGCTATTTCAGTTAAGATACGAATCTTCACCCATTGTCCTGGACAACTGACCCAGGGAGTCATGGCAGCCATAGCAAAACAGCTGTTTGGCAAAACTGATAATTAGATCTGTATCATCTGCAAATAAGTGCCCATATTGAATTAGTGCTTAGAACTGAACTTTACTGGGTGGATTGCCACATATTATCTGAATGTGGATCAGTAATTTCTCCTATTTTCTGAGTGAAGAAAAGGAAAGCAAGGCTACTTCTCTCACAGTGGATATCTGAAAGTAGCATTAACAAAAATTGTTGACAGAAAGGGAGATATATCTGCCAGAAGAATCAGTGCTTATATCCTTTGGCAATGACTCTGATTTCATAGGCAGCGGAGTGCTACTTAATCCTCGCATTCCTCCAAGATTTTGATAAAATTCAGAGAAATGCATTGGTGATTAAAAAAGAGGATCACAATATTGGTGTAGTATTTTTTGGGCACTTGTTATCTTACATGATGGTAACTAAAAACAGGAGCTCGTTCAAATGCAGTGGAGTATACATTAGTGTTAGTCTCCACTTGCTGGTTTCTGGTTTTCTCCCATTCATGAAAGACGGGTTTGGGAAAGCATGTGAGAGACAAACAGAACACTGCTCTACTCTGTGGTTTGTTTATAAAGAATTTATAGAACCACTGGCTTGAGAAAAGTCCAAGAGCTGTTCTGGAGAACCTTGCTAAATATCAAACCTGCTGCACATAGTCTTGCTATCTGCAAGCTGGTCTTTGTTTGAAATAATTGGAATAGCTGAGACAAACACACATCAGTGTTTGGAGAAGTTGTGGGATAGCCAGTGCACAGGTACTGGCAGAGCTGGTAATTCCTGAGATTTTGTATGCTTGAAGGAATATCTCTCCTAATCTTGCTTTAGTCATGAGGAACACGATGTAGGTTTTTTTGTGATTCATTACGCATTTCTTCCTGCCTGAGACTGGTTTTCAAAATGTGTGACTAAAAGAGCTCAAAGACAGCCAAGCAATTCTTACTAGTCCTGGAAATATTTCCTCTGCTACTGCACGATCTTTGGGGAACGGATGCAGAGAATGGCAGCAGAGCTTCTCTAAGCCTGGGAACAAAACCCAGCTGCTCTGTACCTATAGCTACCTTTTTTTCCCCAGGTGTATTTGGTTTCTTTATCATTCTTTCTAGTTCTTTTTTCTTTCTCTTGTAGACAACCTCAGTGTGTTTTTCAGATGCTTGGTGATACTCATGGCAAATGGAGAATGACTTATAGCCCAGAGAATGACACTGGGAACTGGCCGTGTGTGGTATGAAACCACTGTTGCCAGGATGAAGAGCAGTGTCACCAATAAAAGGAGAATGTAGTGGGATGTAGCTGGAGAGGCGCCGGGTCAGCATAAAGGCTTGTGAGTGCTTAGCATGTCTCAGTTTGGTTTTGGTGTGGTTTTGTGAGGATACCTTTTCTCTGTGTTTCTGAGTGCATATTTGTGGGTTTGCATATGGCTTGCATATCAGCATTTTGTGTGATTTTTATGTGCTTATTTGAGTCAATCTAATTGTGATAAGGATATGTGTGGTAGTGGGTGTTACCTGTAGCCAAAAGTCACTGACATAAACACCACTGTAGACAAACTTGTTTCAAGCATGGCTAATAAACATGGCTCATCTCAGTGCGCATAACTGATTTCAAAGGAGATGTTCAATTGTATGACCCAGTGAAAAGAGAGAAGATACTGTATAAATTTCTTATTCCCCTTTTAACTTCTATTGATAGTTTGCCTGTCGGTACCAAAAGATTTGTCTAGAAACAAGACAGTAGGCAATATGCGATACAGAACTGGAAGAACTTTTTAAAATAGGGACATTAGAGGGATTAAGGCTATATAATTAGAGAAAGGCAAATGAAAAACAATACAATAAAATTAATGTTAAAAGAATCTATCTGGAAAAAGAAAAAATGTGCATCTTATTCAAGAAATATTTTTCATGAGATGTTATTAACATACAGTGCTCGTGGCTCTATGGCATCACTGAGACTAAGACAGTGTGCCATCAAGATTTTATGGTTTAAAGAGAGAATATTGCACAGAAACCCTTTAAGTGCTCTCAGGCACAGAATCTCTCCCTGCATTAAAGCAGAAACCAACCACCGTCTGGCAGGACATCAGATGAAATAATCCATAAAGCTGTCTTTCTTGCAGTTTTCATCTGGATTTCTTGTGAGCTTTATCTTATAAAACAGCTGTCTGTGACAATGAATTTTGCTCATGAGACCACAGGTGCAATGTGGAGCAATTCCTCTCTGCCTCCCCTCAAATTGCAAACTTACCTTTCACTGTGTGCACAGTGAAGATGCCAAGCCAGAAGAGGAGCAGGATTGCTGCAGTCTGGAGCTTCATTGCTGTGGCTTCCGTGTCAAGGCAGAGCAGAAAGTGGCTCTCTCAAAAGGTTTATATATTGTCCTTCAGTGGTGAGTTCTTCTTTTCCTTTTTGGGGTGTCATGATGGGCCTGACTATAAATGGAAAATTTGAGTGGCAGTACTTTTTCTGGTGAAAGAGAACCACCTCCTTCTCCCCACCAGTCCTTCACTAGCCCCCCTGAGAAGGCTTTTCCTGCTCAAACCCACTGTGGTTGCACTAGCTGCTGTGCTGTGAGTGGGGTTTGTTTCAAGCTGCAAAAAGTGAGAGCTCTTGGTCTGTAGTGGAAACCTGTAATAAATGTTCCTGTCGTTTCACGCTTTAATATTGAGAGCTTTAGCTAAGCCACACTGCAGAGAGACAGAGTGACATTCAGAGTTCCCTCGCTGACCAGTGGACCACTGGAAAGGGGAACTGTGAGCTAAAGGTTGATGGAGACAGGAACACCTTGGCTCTTTCCAGAGTGGGTGTGGATGGGTGGTCAAGTTAGCACGGAGCTGTGGAGGGGTATCACCGCTATTTCCTATGAGCAGTGGAGGTCGTCAGAACTCTTGGGTTCGCTCTGTGATTTGATATGGCCAAAGCTGATATCGTCACTGTGCTGGGAGAAGCAAGATTGAACAAACCTTTGCATTCAGATCCAGATCCACTGTGTCTCCCGTCAGTCTGGCATGACTGAAATACAAGAGTTTCAATTCAACCTTGAAATTGAAGGGTCTGCCCTTTTTTGCAGATTGTGCCAACCCTATCACCCAGGTTTAGGTGTCCTTTCTGTTGAATGTAGTCTGAGTTACTGGACAGCACTGCTACAAGCCAATGGCTTTGGGCCTGCAAATATTTATCAGGCCAGTTGTGGACCTCCAGACTACGCACGAAGCAGCACCTGAGCTGGCATCATGTTCCTGAGCCTCACAGCAGAAATCTTCTCATGTGCCCTCTGCAGCTCTATAGAAAAACCCAGCTGGTCCTGGTGTGAATAGGTAACCACCAGCCTGCCTGATGCCTGGGCTTGTGCACAGCTGTCAGTGCAAGGATGGAGAAACCATGAGAGTGTCCCGGTTTTGGCTGAGATGGAGTAATTTTCTTCTTAGTAGGTGGTACTGTTCTGTGTTTTGGAATTAGCATGAGAATAATGTTGATAACACACGTGTGTTTCAGTGGTTGCTAAGTAATGACTATCCTGAACCAGGGACAACTGCTAAATGCAACAGTTTTCTTAACTTTTATCAAGGTCAAGAAGGTTTTACTGAACTAATTGTGGAACGTACCCTGTTTCATGACAGCAGTTCTGCAGTAGGAAGAGAAATACGCAGTGAGCAGAGTTGTGCCTAGTATCAAGAGCTTACTTATCAAGGCAAAAAGTTTGTAATACTGGATTTTCTCATCCTGTAGTCAGCTTTTAAAAAGAGAGTCCAATATATTTATGAATAACTAAATTCCTATGCACTCCTAGAAACGAACATCTTTAGTGAATGTTAAGCAGTCCCTTGACGTTGAATTTGTGCCATCAGGTCACTTAATCACTTTAGAAGACTAAATGAGGGCATTCAGTGACTTTAGGAGGGGACTTAAAAACCTCAGCTTAAGCACCTCTTTATCTCAGATAACTAGTTTTGACACACACTGTCACCCTCAGGGGATAGGTTTCTGCCTATGTTATCTACAGAAGCAATTTGCGTATGTGTCTTATGCCGGACAGAGTAAGTAAGTGAAGTTAGGTGGAATATATTGGACCCTAATATATTTTGATTTTACATTTTTTCTTAACACTTGGAGTACTGGTTGAAGAATTACCAGCAAGTGACATCCAGCTGTGATGTTTCCATTATTTTCTTCCCCTTTCTTCTTCCCTTACTTTTCATCACTTTTGCTCTGTAGATTTCATTCTGATTTCATAGGTACCTGAAATAGTAGTTTATGTTTAGTATTTTAATTGATATTGTAGTGGAGTAGAAGCAAACACATTCTCAGTGCTCACATCTCATCTGAGAGATAATATTTTCTAATCTAAATTGATGGCTTCAATCACATTTTTAATAACTACTCTGTTTTGTGCTGGTTTTGGCAGAATTCCTTCTTTAGAAATGTAACCCTATTAACAATACTTTCTCTTAATCATAATAGAGTTTTCGCTTGTAGACCATCTGTTTCCACTACTGCACTGCCAGCTTTTTCCTGCCAGCTTTTCCCTGGTCCTGCCATCTTCCCTTGATGTATAATGTGCTCTTAAATAATAGTAAAAAATCAAATCAATCAAAATCTTTCTTTAATCATTCAACTTGAAGTATTCAGATACATAAAATTACACTGGGAATGATTTGGTTTGAAAGGGCCCAGAGGTTTTTGCTCTTTCTTTCATTCAGTGTTATCTTGTTTTGGTTTAGTTCAGTGAGCTTGTTTGGGGTTAGTTATACACTCACCCGAGATTTACAAGAGGAATATTCTGATCCTCATCTTTATAATCTTGTGAGCTTTGGTTCTTTGAGAAATCCATACTGGATTTAGTTACCTTTGTAACTAAACCCCATGCAGTGCTATTGCTGCAAAGAAACAGAAGTGACTACAGCTCGGTACTGTGAAGGTACCTAAATATTGCACATGCTGAAACAGGAGTCAAATACCTTTGGGGCTTTGTGGAATATTTTCAATCCGTGTGGGGATGCCTTCTAGCAGCCTTCCAGTATCTGAAGGGGGCTTACGGAGAGCTGGAGAGGGACTTTTTATGATGACATATAGTCACGGGACAAGGGGCAATGGCTTCAAACTGAACAAGGGTAGTCTTAGATTAGATATTAGAAAGAAATTCTTTACTCACAGGGTGGTGAGGCACTGGAACAGGTTCCCCAGAGACGCTGTGGATGCTCCATCTCTGGAAATGTTTAAGGCGAGGTTGGATGGGGCTCTGAGCACCCAGGTCTAGTGAAAGGTGTCCCTGCCCAAGGTAGTGGAGATTGGACTAGATAATCTTTAAGGTCCCTTCCAACACAGTCCATTCTATGATTCTATGATATGATTATCCTTTTTCTTTGTTTTGCTGGGTTTTTTTTATTATTATTTCTTTTCCAGTTCTTCAGCTGTCACATAAAACAGAGAAAGCAGATTTTGTTTAATGCTTCTTTTTTTTTGCATGCCATATCTGTAGGATCAAGGATGGGAATCAAGTCTTATGCTTTTAGTCTTCAGGAGAAGAATAAAGACTGTTTTGTGAGAAATAAATGACTTTATCTGGACCATGGATAGTCAGTGCCTAGAGCACTGTAAAGGGATAAGAACCAGTATGTTGCTTCTGGGTAAACCTGAGCTTTCCTCAGAAAACTGAAGAAGTTCGGATACTTCTTTTCCTCACTGGGTAACAGTTTTCTCAGTGGTACCTCGTGCTTTGGAGAGAGCCTCTTGGCTAATCTGTGTGTCTAAGATTGTTAGGGAAAAGGGGGAGTTACAGGTACGAGAATACACATCAGTGATATCTGCATGCCTCTCATGTAATAGCGTGTGCTACTATTTACAAGTATACAGACTTGTTCTTATTACTGCCATTAAATACTTCTGCCATTGTATCTGTTTTAAAGAACGTTTGAAGGGCAGGATGTGTAACAGAGAATCACAATAAAGCACCAGCTTCCAGGGAGCAAAGCAATAAGCAGAACCAATAAACTGGGATTCAACTTTTGGTCCTTTATCTGCTAACTTCTCTTGCCTCCACACACTAATTGTTCTAACTCCTCAGCATCTGTTTTCATGTGCCAAAGGAAACCCTGTGCACACTTGTGGCTGTCGGGCTCACATGTGCTTTCAGACCTGCGGCATTGAATATCCCTTTTCTGCTGGATTTTCCCCACAGTGGAGGCACCATCTTGAGTCTTTCCGCTGTTGAGATGCTAGGTTTTGGAAAATTCATAGGGATTTTTGCCTTTTATTTACCATCAGTTGAAAGTGGCTAATGGATTAGAAAAAAAAAAATTAAGGGACACGTGAATAATGTGAAATTCCTTTTTTTGAAAATGTCACCTCCTTGAACTTTGCCAGAGGGAATCTTGGTATTTTTCTTCTGGGGTTTTTTTGGGTTTTTTCCCCCTTGAATAGCTGATTTCTAATAAATGCATTTGTTTAAAACAATAATTAACCTTGTAGACATTTTTAATAACCAAACCTTCATGAGGTCCTACCACAAAATTTAAACATATATGACAAATTCTAACTTGTAATTATGATTTTAACCCCTATGGCTTCCAGTAAAAAAACCAAACAAACCTAAGCTGATCCCCCCAAACAAACAAACAACCCACCCCAAACCAACCAACCAAAAAAACCAAACAAAAATTCAAACAAACAAAACAAACAAAAAAGCCAACTCCCCCCCAAACCAACCAAAAATAAACAAACACTCCCCCACCAAAAAAAAAAAAAAAAAAAACCCCCCCCCCCAAAAAAAAAAAAAATTAAAAAAAAAAAAAAAAAAAAAAAAAAGAGAAGAGGATAGGAAGAGATTATTCCAGAATTTTTGCAAGAGAAATCCATGGATTTTTTTTTTCCAAAGAGGGTATTTTTTTCCTTCCTTCAAAGAGAATTACAGTAGCCTCTGGAATAGGCACTTTTCTACTTCATCTCTGAAGATGAAGAACTGTCACACTTTCTAACCACTCCACTGGTGAAATACATTATCTTGCTTCACACTAGTTACAATAATCTGACAATTCTGGGCCACATCCTGTTCCACAAAGTGTTCTAGAACTTCTTAAAACTGGTCACAGCACTTGATCCCCACCTGTGCAATGAAATGGAACTTAGTTCTCTTGCAGCTGTACTCTCAAATAGATACAGATTAAGAAGAAGTATTTTTCTATATGCTGGTTTCTGTATTTCCTTAGCCATTTGCTCAGTGAGCCCATAATAGCGAGAGTCACTGTGCAGTCAGAAGCTTAAATGAGAGGGTCAAGGAAAAAAGAACTTACAGGGTGCTGTAGCAAATACTCACCCTTGAAAATGTTCCACGCTGAGCTTTCTAAAACAGTGTCCTTGAGGTTTATTTGTTCTATGTTTTTTTTCTCCATTGTAACGACAGTGAGTATGAAACCATGTGTTAGACAAATGCATGAGTCTGTATTATTCACCTGAGTTCACTGCAGTGAGTGATGCCATGTGGGAGGCAAGGGGGATGGGAAGATTTTCCCCCTCAAGTTAGCATTAATTTTATTCTTTGTAGTTTCAGACTCTTAAATGCTGTTTCACTTTTCCTTTGCAAACTACTTTTATCTCTCACTGAGGGCTGCAGAAACCCCCACCATGTCTAACACAGCAATAAATTAAGAGCTCCCTCCCATGGTTATCATATTTCTTGCACCTAATTTGGCTGCTTTCAGTGTGGTTACCGACCTCTATACTCCTCACCCATGGTTCAACATGGCCCTAAGAGCAGCTCTCCACCCAGCGCAGCAAAGCTTATCAGGGCGGTGAATGCCTTCCCCCTCCTCTCCTCCACAAACCTGTTGCGGTGGCCCAGCCCACTTCTGGGCTGTGGCAATCAAACAAGCACCAGACCCTCGCCATCCAATGGGTGCATTTCCCCACTCAGGCTAGTGAGTCCGAGGGAGGGTCCGTGGGTGGTTCAGAGGCTTAAGCTGCATCCCCATGGGCGGTATTTAGNCGTGGGTGGTTCAGAGGCTTAAGCCGCATCCCCCCGGTCTCGAAAGTCCTACTTTGTTCAGTCCCTCATTGGCTCCTAGCTGTAACTCCCGCCTCCCTGTTCTCCCTTTAGGTCAATGTTAAGTTATCCACCCCTTGGGCTGTACCCTATTGGATATTCCCCTTTTCTCGCCCCCGTTTTATCCCAGTATAATAATTCCTTGGTCCTGGNTCCCAGTATAATAATTCCTGCAAAATCTTGGTCCTGGCCTTTTCTGTCTCCCTGGACCCTCTAGCTAATAAACCTGCTGGAACCCACACGAAAAGTCCCTCTCAACTTCTTTACCTCCGGGGACACCAGCTGAACACCATGCTTGTCTGAGCGTGCCTCCTCCCACGAGGAGCCAGCCCGCGAGTCCCCCTTTCGCATTTTTCCCTGCCGAGACACTTACCTCGTGGGAATGTCTGCAGGAAGAACACTGCGTCCCCTCCAACCGAGGGTACGCCGCCGGACAGCGTCACAAACCCAGCCCAAATCAGCCACATGTCCCCGTGGCCAGTAATGCAACCTGCTTGTGCCAGGTCTAGAGTCAGATTACCTGTTTGCTCTCTGTGTACTGACTCATTTACTGATGGAGAATGCTGGTTTCTCCCATTCCCTATACCACCTTCTTTGAGATAAATGCATATTTTCCCTGTTTTGTATGCAGGATGAAATGAAGGCCATCACTCTCACACTGTCAAAGACATGTGTGGGAAAAGGTGACCTAATCTCTGCTTGAGGGGGTAGTTTGTACATCAGGGCTAAGCAGGTATTGATGCAGGCCCAAATGAAATGGGGTCAGAGTCACCTGACTGATGCTAGTTGCAAAATTCAGGGACTGCCCTGCCTATTTATCTCAGTCCTTACCTTGCTCCATCTCTTCTCTCAGTCAGTCCAGCTGCGAGTTATTTTGCTTCCTCTTGCCATGTGCAACTAGCAGATTTGTGTAAGCAAAGCCACTCTTGGATAGCCCTTCTTTCCAGAGATTCTCAAAAGGTTGTAAGAGCATTGGACAGTTTAATTAGCTCTCCTATCCCAAAAGAGGTAAGGTCTGGGTCTAGCAACAGAGGGAATTACTGCTGCAGCAGTGCACTGTTCCTCAAATTGTCTGTGAAGAGGGCACTGTAGTTCTCAGGCACCACTTGCCTTTGCTGGATTCCTGTACTCTGTCAGTGGATAGAGCTCTGTTGTTCCATTAATGTAAAAGAAACTGTATGGCCCCAGTCTTAAAGGCATTAGGAAACAGCTGCTGTGAAGTAAGTAGGAGCTGGACTCTGCCTTGGGTTAGCAGTAGCATTTTTCAGTGACAATTTGCTATAGTTATTAGTGTTTAGGTAAGATTTGTCTGTGTGTTGTATTGTTTGGCAGCAAAACCCATGAGAAATGTGCAGATCTGGTGCTCCTTGCAGAACTGCAGGAGTTCCCTCATGGAGAACTGGAACTGGGAAGTTTGCAAACTCTTCAGTTCTGTCTAAATTTGTGCTGCCATCATTCCATCACAGGCTTGGTTGATCTCACAATTGTGATCTATTCTTCATCTTTGAAGCACTCTCATGCTCTTTCTTGTTCTCTTCCTTCTACTGTGTCCTGTGACTAAATATAATTACTTCCTGTGTTTTTTCTTTATGCTCTCAGCTCTCAGCTCTCATTGCAAATCAACATAACAGCTCATCAGTTGGATCACAGTCCAAAGCTCTGCCTAACTTCTCTAGGCTCATTGTGTCCATCTGCTTCTCCTCTGAGGAGAACAGGGGGTGACAGGGTCATAAAGGGGTCTGAGGGGTGACAGGTGGATCATGGAGGATGCTCCCCCTTTCTCCAGACCTTGGCTTGTAATGTAGGTGGCTTGTGCGGAGACCACAGTGCTACTGTGCCATCCTCCTACAAGAACTCACCACCTTGTCAGGAGGGAATGTGGAGCTTTCAGAGAACATTGTAAGGGGAAGTGGACAGAGGTAGTTGCAGTCTAGTCCTGCAACTCATAGCCTTTAGTAGCTCATCTACTTCCTTATTGCCTAATATCTGCATTGTGATTTAAGCTTTATCCTGCGGGGAAAAAAAGTTTGAAAGTCGTGCCATGAACCCAGGGCCTTAAGCGTGAGAGAGCTAGCTAGCAGGAGCCAGGGGAAAAGAGAGATTGAAAAGAGAAAAAACTGGCAGGCAAGTGTTAAGCCTCTTCTCCCTGGACGGAACAGTTGAAGGGAGGAGAGGAGGCAATTTCAAGCATTTAGAGGCTTGGTTGCCTTGGGGACAGGCAGTCTAATAAAATGCATTTCAAGGGCAACCTGAACTGGCTTATTTTATTGAGAGGAAAGAAACTGAATGATGTTGGCCATAATCTTCTCAGTCAGGGGCTGGAGACCCTGGTCTTAGACTTGCCCTGGCCTCACTCCAGGTTAGAAAGAGGTGCCTTTTCCTCGCAGCTATTCTCTGCAGCAGCCTGTGTCAAGCAGGTCAGGCTCTGTGGTCTGCTGGTCCTTTCTGGCCTGAAAAGCTGCTGAAAGCCATTTCCCATCAGCAGAGCTTGCCTTGCAGCAATTCAGTTTCAGATGACTTTGGGCATGACCTTGTTTAGGCCTCTTTCCAGGAGGGGGAAAGGGGATCAAGTTCAAACAGGTAAGAATCAGGTTATGTGCCTTCATAGTCCTGGTGTGCCTTGAAGGCTCCCTGCACTCTGGTTGCTCTGGATGGGTAGCTCTAGCTGAAGCCCAGCAAGGCAGGAAGCTGGTGAGGCAGAACAGAGGTGGTTAAAAATCAGCAGTGTGTACTAGCCAGAGATAATGTCCTGTGCTCTCAGAAAGGGAGAGAAAATACTCTTTAAGACTTTTTTACTGATGTAAAAATGTCTGTATGTGAAGCTCCCTCATTTAGAAAGTGACTGTTGAGAAACACCTACTTCTAAATCTTATTTTTTAGGCTGTGTGTTAAGTGTGTTTACAAACAAATCACTGCACTTTAATGATTCTAATTTCTAGGCTAAAGCATGGGCAAGTAATCTGGTTTGGGCGTGATAATAAAAATAATACAGTATTTTCTTTGGTCGGTTATATCATGATCTTAATTCTGAATTAGCTATATGACCTATACTGTCTTCTAGAAACTTCTAAAGCCCCTTTCACCATAGGCTTGACCTGCTCCAGAGGAATTTTCTCTTATTATCCCCCGTATGACTGTATGATATCAGACCTGCTTGGTGCAGTGTGAACAAGTGAACGCATGAATAGCACAAAAGTGCACAAAGGGTCACATGTATTTTTTCATATCCTCTGTGTGGTGTGTGGTATTGTTCCAGTTTTACCTGACTAATAAATGAATTGGAACACCAAAAAAACCCAAAAAACCAAAAACACCAAAAAACAAACAAACAAAAAAAAACAAGCAAAAAACCAACCAACCAACCAAAAAACCCCCAGCTGAAACAGAGCAGAGCAGCCAAATGTAATTATCTTTAAATTCCATCGTCTTTGGTGTCATCTTTGTTAAAGAGTGACCCTTCCCCACACCATTTGGATCAAGAGGACTTCTCAACTGGTAATCTTTGTGGGTTCAGAAATAAGAAGTATTGGCTTCTGAAAGTGTAAGCACATCCAGAACCTGATTTGGATTAAGCTGAGGGAACTTTCCAAAAGTCTGCTATACTCTCTGTTATGAAAGAGTAAATAATATCCCCTACTGGATTTATGAAATGGTGAGGAAAGTGAACCTCCTGACTTTGTAAGGATCACTTAGAACATTTCTAAAGGTTATCTGTCTTTGTTCCCTCTGTTTCATATCTGGGGATTCAGCTTGTGTGTAGATGTACCACCTCTCTGCCCTTCTAAGTGAGGTTACCCAGCAGGTTCCTTCCAGGGCAGGTTTTGGTTCTCCTTCCTGTCTGTTGGTGGCTTCAATTAAGAGGTGCTATGCCAAGTCATCATAGTGGTTCTTTACGCAAAGAAAAAGCCTCACTTTTTCAGAAAGCTCTGCAAAAATATTCTGAAAGTCTGGGTTTGTGTTGTGTGCTACTTATTTCCTCTTGTAAACTTCCGCGTGTGGCTTACATGCAAAATGTTACTATGCCTGCCCAGTAAGAATATTGTTGATTTCCTCCTCTTTATTTAAAATATGTGCTTTTCATATTGGATTCAGATTTATATATTCAGATTTGGACGTATGATGACCAACTTTTCTAATCTGAAACTTCTTGAAACTGAAGATCTCCAAAACATGAGGTTAGACTGAAACACCACTGCACTTTTTTTATCAAAAGAAGGGTTTGCTTTACTGTGCTGAGAATTTTGACTATTTAGGGATATGGTCATGTCATATTGGCAATATTTTCTTCAAGATCTTGAGGGAAAACCTTATATACTCTAGAAGATAAAACACAAATCAAAAGCCACTCTTATCTTCCACGAAGCAGGTGTGCCACTTCCTGAGTAGGGAAGCAAAGTTAGGGAATGTAACTGTCCTCATTGTACCAGGAATTCTGGCAACGTTGAATGTCAGATGACAAGTCCCTTGGGCACTGCTCTAAAATAATGCTGGTATTATTGTTTCCCTGTTTCTTCCGTTGGGCATATGGTTCCAAATAATGAAACAAATGAGATGAATGTTAGCCCGGCATGTGAAACCAAACCTTTACCTTCTCCTGCTGCTCGTGCCTCTGACTCACTTTGAAATGAGATGCTGAGCATAGGTCTTGTTCCTAAAAACAACTGGGTGTCTTGAAATACATAAAAGCCCTTTGGAGCACAAATGCTCTCACATGGCAAAAAGCTAGACAGGCTTCACAATTTTTTCTTTCATTTTGGAGAGTTCTGTGTGAGTCCAGCCTTCTCTGTGGGGCTTTTGGCAAGCAAGTGCGTGCTCAAACACACCGCTGGCTTAGCAGCATGCCTTGGTGCTGCCTGTTTTGCCTGCACCTGTACTGTTGTAGAGCGGCAGTTCCAAGAGACACAGACAGCTGGAGCTTTTTTTCATGTTTTCTTTGAAAGACTGGGCCCCAGAGAGGCTTTGATCAAGGTCAGCTTTGCTTCCTGCCCCTGCCTGTATATCTCTTTTCCACACAGTCACAGACAGGGAGTGATGTGCCTCTCCAGGCTTGCCAGGTTGTAAGCTGACCCAGTGGGTGACGTCAAAGTCCCAAATGCTGTCAAAACTGGGTTCCAACCCCACCTGAAACTGGCTGTCCCTGTTTTCCCCTATAATAAACAGTATGGTAGTTGGTGAGTGTAGTCTTGGGGCCGTTCTTATTGGAGGGTGCAGACCTTGCCAGCAAATTTTGGGATCCTATTCTGAGAACATGAAAGGCTGTCAGTTATATAAAGTCTTATGCAAGGAATTATTCTAGGGAGAATTCAAAGCTGATTTTTCCTCCCACCTGTGGCTATCCATTACATTTTGCCTACGTGTTCTTTCCATGCCTTTTTTATTCTTTAGTGAACTTAATACCTAAGCTACTGAGCACATTAGTAATGCTTGATTGCAGCCCCTAGTGCCTGTGCTGCAGGGCTGTAGCTCTGTTATGGAAGTGGGAATGTCCTTGGCCTCTTACTCAGCTGTTCTATGAGCAAGAAAAGCAGCACCTCATTGATATGAGGTTGGACTCATTGGAGCGAGCCCAGAGGAGGCCACCAAGATGATTAGAGAGATGGAGCACCTCTCATATGACGAAAGGCTGAGACGATTGCGATTTTTCAGCCTGGAAAAGAGAATGCTTAGGGGTGACCTAATTGCAGCCTTCCAGTACCTGAAGGCAGCCTGCAAGAAAGATAGAGGAGATTATTTACAAGAGCATGTAGTGACAAGACAAGGGGGAATGGCTTCAAACTAAAAGAGAGTAGGTTTAGATTAGATATTTGGAGAAAGTTCTTTTCTGTGAGGTTTTTTAATGGTATTTGGCCAATCTCCTGGCTATTTAGAGGTCTACTTTGACTGTAAATATGTGTAGAATTGTTTCAGTGCAAGTTATTGATGGACTTGTATTGGACAACTTAGTGTTGTTGCCTGCATGGTCTCTACTCTGAGCTGTTGCAGACTTGGCTGGCTGGGCGTGGTCTGGGGACCAGCTGCCCTGCCAGTGGGGACACTGGGTGCTCTGGGGACATGGGTGGAGGTGGGGAGCTTGGGGGCAGTGGTGCTTCCACCGCATGAGGAGAGCCCCGTGGAACACACCATGAGGGCCTTGGGTGCACATGGGAGTACCTTATAGCAAACCCAGTGAGGAGCAGCCCTGGACTCATATAAACTGTAGGAACTGATACTGTGCTCTGTAAGTTTTCGCCTCCCTCATGTGCTGTAAGCTAGAATAAGCTGAGCATGTACAGTAATGGAAATTTCTGTCTTTCTTGGTACATTTTTATCTCTGTGAAGAAACCAAATGGTGCTGTACTGTAACATTTGATCATAGAAGTATGGATAATGGTTTTTGTGTATGGGGAGAGTGCATAGCCTAATTTACATTTACTCTCCTTAATATTTCAGATCTCTGCAGGACAGATTTAACTGAATAATGAGTTTCTTTCATTGATTCATCTATTTAGAAGGACCTTCCTTGTGGGGTGATTAGTGACAGGACACTGTCACTCATCCTGCACTTCACTCTGAAAGAACTGCTGATATTTCTGTACTAATTGTGTCCAAATACGGCACTGCTGCTGGGGATAGGCAGCTGCCTCTGGATTCAGTATATCCTACTGGTCAGAAGGGATTTCCACTTAAATTTTTCAATTTGGCATTAAAGCATTGGTCCAGATATGTTTTGAAAGGGAGAGGCTCAAGTTCCTATAATACTGTTTCTGCTGCTTCTTAGAGATCTCCTGTGTGAGTGTTTGTCAGAGGTCTACATAAGACGTATCAAAGGAAAGGTAGAGAACACAAGTGGAAAAAATTTCACACAAACAAGCATTTCTGCTCAAAAACTAACCCTAAAAATTATGCTTGTCTGATGTAGAAATGGAAGACTGTATGTGACTTGTACAATGTATACAATTTAGGCTGAGAAAATTCAACTAAAAATTTCAGTTTTGGATTCTCAGAGGAAATAATTATCTATTGATAAAGCATTGCTGACCCATAGTTATTTGATAAATAATATTAATGATAATAATTCTCCTTAATACAATAAATTATCTCAGAAGCTTTTTCGCAATTTGTTTTCAAATTAGAATGAAGGAAACTTCATCAGATTAAATAATTTTCTAGCAGAGTCTCACTCAACAGGATCTACTAAGGATTGATTTTAAGTCACATCAATTTTAAATGAATAAGCTTAAAATTGTCTTTTAATTCAGTGACATTAATTACATTTTTTTGGTACCCACATTTTCCAAAATCAAGAATTGCGGCACAAACTATGAAATATTTTAATTTGATTGTTGTCATCAAGCGAAAATCTTCACATGGTACGGCTGGGGGTCTTTTTATCCTGTGAAGATATTCTGTTATCCTTGAACAATTATAAAATTTTTCTTTCCATTCTAATAGTCCCACTGTAGTAGATTTAGGAAAAGGGGAATGAAATGTTTCATATTTCTGGCCCAATTACCTTTCTATTTACTCTTGGTATCAAGTTAATCTTGGAGGGAGACTGAAACACAGGTTTATACATTGAAAAACAGCATTCTAAATAATTTCTAATATGACTTAATAGATTTTCCACATTGAACAAGTTTCAAAATCTTCAGTAGGAGCTGCGCTTTAAAGAATTCTGGGTAACAGCAGTGAATATGCCAATATAGAAAATCTGTAGGTGCCGGCATTTGGATGAATAGAAAGTTTCTTAGCTCACTAAATGGTTTGTTTTACTTCATAAATAAAGAGGAATATGATAATTTAGTTAAAGATATTTCACCCCATTCTTTCCATTAAAAAGATTAACTTCTGTAACTACTTACAAAAGCTCAGTAAGTCAATAAATGATAGTTTTAAATTGCTTAATTTACAGTATTATAATTATTAACATTTGTTGTTTTAAATTCATTTGAAATACAAAACAGGTTCATTTCTGTAAGTATAATAATATAATCAGAGAAAAACTTGAAACTTCTATTCTAATACTTTGAATAAGTGATTTTTCTCTACCTTGTTTACTTATAACAAATTGAAGTTTCAAAAAAGATAAAGCTACCTTATTAAATATAAAAATTGCTGAAATGAAAGAAAAGAATAAGTAGTCAGCCGTGATTACAGAAAATTGCTGTGGGTGATTTGGAGTAAGAGCTCAGGTTTCTAATGTCAATACAAATCTAGTTTTTCTTCCTACTGAAACTAATTTAAGAGGTTTATTTCTTGTCTGTCTGTACTTTAAATTACCAGCATGTATTTAAACTCAGTGCAGGAGATGGATGTTTAACTGGTGCTGGATAAGTGACTGTTCTGGATGAGGACTTCAGGTGGCAGTAGGTCCTCTCCCTCCTCACATGGCCTTCAGCTTATTTAGGCCATGAGACTGTACCAATGGGATGCACATTCCTGCTGGCAAATCCACCCCTGCTTACTTCCTTGCAAGGAGTAGTCCTGTGAAGTTCAAAGTTATGCTCCCTTTATGTGGAGCCACTTAGATATGTAAACATCTTATAAACTGGAGAGCAATAACTCAAAACCGATCTTTTAAAAAATGTACTTGATAAGCTAGTCTGTGTTTTGCCCCGTTTTTGGTGCTAGGAGGTTGAATTGGCAGACAGAAATCGTGGAATATTGCTTTGTTTGCTTCCTTTTATTCTTTCCCTTGCTGCTTTTAATGTCAGTCTTTGCAGCTTTGATCAAAGAAAGCTTTGAAACATTGCTTCTTCAGCTCTTAAGAAACTCTAACTTTAGATCAACCAATTTCATAAATGTAGAGCCCAACTCCCTCTTGTTTAAAGAAAGTCAGCCCTTCTCAGTGTGGTAAAATATACCTCTTCTGTGAGGAATCTAAACTAGAGAATTAGAAGGTTTGGTTCACTGGAAGAATTCTGCAAAGAAACTTTGTAAAATGATGTAATTAAAAATATGTCATTTAAAAAGCTATTTCCTGTATGTTTAACAGAAATGAAACTTGACTTTCTTTGCATGTTCTTATTAATGTAACCTAACTGGAAATATGAAGTTACATTGTGAAAGGACAGGAGATAAACACAAGGATAAAATGGGAAATAAACACATTAACTAAGCCCATCTCAGACTGACTGAAGTGCAGAAAGTAAGCAGATTCACTAATGCATCCATTTTACTGCCTTAATTCTTGTAATTTATCCTAAATCAGGCTCTCCTGTTTCACCAGTTGACTTCATTTTATCTCCTGCAAACAAAATAATGTGGATCTAACATCTCTGACAGTGATGTGATCCAAACACGTCTGTCTTTGTGGTTTGTTAAAGGATGATAGCATTTGTGCTTTCTTGTTTCCTTTTCCAAATTATAAATCTTGAGTCTTCTGCTGTTGTTTAAGGTTGGAGTCATACGACAAACTAGACAAAACGACAGAAAGTTTCTACAAGATGAAAAGAATATAGATGTGGAATATTTGGTTGCACATATTTTGTCTTTATTATTCAAGTTGTGAACTCCTATTTCAATAGAATTATTATTGAATAGCGTACTGTGGTCACAGACATGCTATCTTGGGCTCAGTGAGATAATTACATCAAGGTTCTGTCAGATGAATAAATTACCTTAAAAGTTAAAGATTGAATATTGGCACAAATATTCAAGTTAGGTCATGTATTTTATTTCTTCTTTCTCATCTTGTTCTTAACGTTGTCAAGAATTCATATCTGAAGATTGTTCACACTTTTTTTGTCTAGCAATTAATCACCTCATGGACAAGGAGTTAAAAGGCATTTTTGTAAGTCCTTCACATCAAACATTTGGTGGCTGCTGTCAGGAGCAGATCACTCCTGATTCCAAAGGAGATGGCATTGGCTGTGTAAGCTTGAAGATGGGATGCATCTTTTCTTCTATACAACTTGCATCATAGGTGATCCTTTAATAGCATTGCACATCTTGTCTCTGTCGGTGGTTTCATCAATTATTTAGAGCTATTGGCCCCATATAGGTGTAACAATCACTTAGGTTGAAAGCTTTAGGAGGGATATTTTTGGCCTAAGGAAGAATTTTCTGTGTCATCAAAATAAGATCCGGAAACTCCAGTCCTCCCGTGGCAGATAATAAACAAATATGTAACAGAAAAACACTCTGTGAAGGACAAATCCACAACCTAAGTAAACAGCTGAAAGTTCTACACCAAAGAGGCATCCAAAACCACGTTTGAAGGAAGACCCCTCAGTGTGACGGTGACACCATAATTACGGCAAACGATTTCGGGTTATGTTGTAGGTCTACCTAAGCACATAAACATTTATTTGTATATGTTGCAGACATTATATGTGTTTCATATCAGATTTTTTAGATAGGGATGTTAATCGTGTGTGACTGTTTAGAAATACAGTATTAAGAGCACATTGTAATAGCACCATCCAGGTTGTTTGCAAGCTGGAAGGCCTCCTAGCCTGTTTCTCCTTCACTCTGCCTGTCAGATACATAAGCAGGTGGGGAAATGTTTTCTTTTCAGGGAATTTTTATTTTTTCAGTTTTAGAAGTTTCAGTGGTCAATGCTGACCTGAGCAAGAGTTCATTGACTTCCCCTGCATTTCCTTCTATGTCCCTTTACTGCTCACACATACAGGAAAGGGAATAAAGAAATACGGAAGTATCTCTAAATCTATTAATACAGAATTGGAGAAGAATTCATAGATGTTCTTCTTGGACAAGGCAGAGCTTAGCTATACAATCTGCTTCGCAACAAAGGAACTGGGGGTTTTCAGTTACATTCATAAAACTGCTCTCCCGGCTGACATTGATTAAAAGATTAGATCAATACATTCATCTACATGACAGCTAAAATAGAGTACATACTCATGTTGATAGGGATGGCAAGTGTTAAGCTGAAAAAGGGGAAGTGTCTTTATTAAGAATTAAATCAAAGAAGATGATACTTTAGAATAATACCAACAGTATGATTAATAATCAAATGTCTAAAAAATGCATAGTAGTATGGAATGCAAGGTAAATGTTATCCCATTTTTTACAGCTGAAATTCCTACAGATATGACCCACAGTAATGCTGCCTATGGAAGTTATAACAAAAATATCCCTGTATTATCAGTGCTGCTTTGGTCACAAATCTCAAACATAACACCATGCAAGCTATTACACAGGAAATCACCAGCCCAAACCAGGACAGGATAAAATATCCCTTGTCTTTTGAAAATATAGACGACTAAGAGTTATGGCCTGTAACATTAGATGAGTCTGGAATTGTTACAGGAAACTAAAAAAAAATCTTGATATGAGTCTTTGAGCAAGGGGGACCTAGCTTGTCAGTGTCTTGTTATGGGGACCCTTCAGTGAGCAGTTCACTAGGCAGTTTGACTGACTTGTTTAGGGTCACATGCCTGAGAAACCTCCTCCTGGGTCTCCATACCCTTACCCACTGCCAGTGCACTGCCAGGTGATGGAATAACAATCTTTATTAATATAACTGCAACAGGTTAAGGTTCAAAGACTGCTGCTGGTGGTATCTCACTTCAAAAATGTATTCAAAGCAATAGAATAACAAGCAATATGATTCAAACCAACATCCTGACAAGATTTAATCCCTAACAAAAGTTAGCTCGAGATAATCCTTCAGTGTGCGTAGAGCACAGTTCTTACCCAATACGCGTCCCTGTGGGGAAAAAGACAGGTTCAGCCCGTCAGCTGATCCCAGAAGTTATGATGGAGTCTTCCCCAACTTCTCCCTGTTCTTGATTCACTTTTATACTATTTCTTTACATTTAAGTGGAGCTTGAGTGACTTTAGTAATACATTTTAGTTGGTGAGGGGTGGTCATACCTTGGGGCAGATACCTCAGTGTGGCACCCAAGAAAACCTTTGGATGGGGACATGGGTCAGTCCAAGGAGAGTGATTTCACCACAGCTGCTGATTCAACAGCAGGACATCTTCCTGTATTTCCCTTGGTTTTCAGCTGCTGTGCAGCTTACTGGCCAGAAAGTACCACTGAATTCCTTCCTCTGCAAGGGTTTTGACAGAGTCTGGCCATGGTTTCTCCACTTTGCTCCACTCTCTGTTTAGTCCCCCTCAGACTGTGTTGTGTGTGGGAGGTTGGGTATACTGACTCTGTTCTACCCAGGGAGTAGCCACTCTATTTTCCTCTGTAATTTCTGTGCTATTATCTTTTCAGCCCCAGTCGTCTTCCCACAAGTGCTCAGCTAATGTCACCAATCTATTTTGGCTCCAGCCAAATAATATGCTCCCAGACAATTCACAGGCACAGCCTGAAAGTTAACATGGACCAAAATGTTTGGGGCTATAAGGGAATTGGGCTATAAGAGTGTGTGAAAAAGGTCCAGTCTGTACTAGAGAACAAGTGCTGGGGGTGCATTTACCTTCCGAATAGACGTTAGCTTTCCACTGAATTATGTACTTTTGTCAGCAATCTGCAGTAAAATGTTTGTGCAGCTGTCACTTGTCATGGATTAGCCAGGGCTGAATCTAGTGTGGACTCATAAAAGGGTATTTTTCACCATTATATTTGATTCTGACAAGAAAATTTGGTGGATCCTAACGATATTTTCTTTTTAGAACAGATCATCTCCTCCACTGTGTAGTTTGTGTATCATCATCTGTATGAAGATGAAATAACTAAATTAGAGATGTTTTGATTTGTTTTCCTATTACATAATAGCTCTCCACATGGAAGCTGATCTGACTCATTGCTCTGTTTTGTATTGGTGAACACTGCAGGTAAATGAGAACAGTAGTGGGAAAATGTGACTCTAAAATTTTGAAAAAACCTACCCCTTACACTTTTGAAATGCCATCTTAATACCTGAAAAGAATTTTAATTTATAGCAGGTGCTTCCAGTGTGGGGTCACATCCTTGAACTACATCTCCCATGATTCACCCACAGCCTCGGCCTACTGCCTCTGGCACTCACCTGCCTTTGCTGATTCATGGGTGATACCCCCTGCTAGGAAATGTGTTTTCAAGCAGTCGGGCATTTTCCTGCATCGCATTTTAGTCAAAATCCTGTCTTTCAAATTTTCCCAGGGCTTTGTGATTTTGAAAGAGAAGCCAGGGCTATGGTTTTAACTTGTCACTGTGCTCTGAAAATGCTCTGCAGCACAGGGGGAATTCTGCCACCCGCAGCTGATAGATAGGGACACAGAGGCATGGTGTCTAATCTGCAGTGAATGGCACATCTTAGGAACAGAGCCCAGGTCGTGTGCCCCCCTGCCAACTATGCTAGAACAGGTGACTTAAAGGTGAAAGGCTGCAGCTGTGAGACGACTGGCCCTCCTTGTTTAGAGGTGATTAACATTCCTGAAAAGCCTGCCCAGGCTTATGGCAGGTAGTCACAATTTACTGCCTCTGAGGATCTTTATGCAAGGCTTTACATGCCAGCTGTAGCAAGCTCAGAAGCTTGAAACCTTGAAATTTAATTTGTATTATTTAAAAGTCTCTTCTTGATTTAAATGAGGAATATTCCTAAATATTTTTACAGTAATAATATGGAGGTATGTAATTTGTTCTGGAGGAAGTGAACTTCTGGAAAACCTCACTGAGGCATTGAACAGATTCATTTAAAAAGAAAAAAATCAAAGCCAGAACTGAACTTTCTAATTCAATTCCTTCCTGGACTGGCACAACAGTGCAGTGGCCGTTACTGCATCACCCAAGTTTCCCTGCTTGCAGTGGTTTAGCTTTCCTGCCTCCAGTAATGAGGTACCTCCCCTTCTAACGCAGCACAGCTAAATTTAGCCCCTGCAGAGTGCACTATTCCTATATTTAGTGCTGTGAAAGTCAGACTTCAGCAAGGAACTGGCTAAACTATGAGGTGTTCTGCAGCCCAGGAGACAGAAATAGAAAGACAGCAAAGTGCCTGTTTGGATTTTCCCCCTGTGGCCAGGCACCAGTGACAATGGAGGTCTCTGTGCAGAGACGGCATTTAAAAAGATATTTATTCCAGCAGTTATCGTGGAATTCCTGAACGTGAGCAGACAAAGAGCCGCAGAGCCCAGTGCCACTGGGAGGGCACTGAGCAAGGCTGCTGGCTTTGTGACAGAGGGAGGCTGCTGGCAGCGTGCTGGGGACACAGCGGTGGTGGCTCTGGTAGGCTCTGCAGCATCCCCAGGTGCCAGCAGCACTGCAGGAGTGATTCCAGCTGTGTTTTACTCCTCTGCCCTACAGTATCTGCTCACATATGATATGTACAGAAATATGCTGGTGCTCATGTAGACCATCAGGGCCTGATTCTCACATACCCAAATCTTGCCATGTATCAGCTCAGTGTGATTTGTAAGATATAATAGTTTGTGAAGCCAGGTGAAGAATTTGGGAAGGAAACAGGAAGTTTGGGCGTACTCTCCTTTGGGTCTTTCATCAGAGCAGGGGATGCACGCCACAGATGGGGACGGAAATTGTGGCTTTTACTCATGTGGCACTGACCAGATGGAGGAATGGGTTGACTGTGGCAGCACCGACCCTGATGGTGGCCCGGCTCTGCCTGGCCCAGAAGCACGGAGGGCACCGCTAGAGGTCTCGCAGGATGGGGCTTGCCACGTCTGGAAGCAAACTAATTAAAACTGTAAGATGTGCTGGCACTGAGCCCTTTTTCTGCTACTGGCAGAGGTTAACAGAGTTAATATAAACGGGTACTCAATGATCACTTCAGATTGCCTCTTGAGGACTGCCAGCCATGCGATTTAATTCCTGTGTGAATCAGAAAGCATCTTTTGGACAGATATTGTATTGATTTGGCAGAGCAAATCACTTTTGGATTTTTCATTCAAGTATGCAGAGTCTGTACCTGAAATAAGACTGGATTAAAGTTTGATCAAAAAGACTTAGCATATCCTAAAACCCTTGGAGGGAGCCTCTTTCCAGAAGAAATGTAAATGCTCTAGAAAGAGAAGTATATAGGGCTAGAAGATTCCTGAAATGATCCTCTGCTTTCATAGCCATCAGGCCATACAGTGATAAAGCTTTCCTAAACTGGTCTTGTTATTTTCTAAAAATAGCCACTGTTCTCTTCCCGGGAGGTTCTTCCAGAACAGTACAGGTAGAATTGTTTACTAATTGCCAGCCTAATTTTATTGTGGCTCTCTTATTCCCATTTGTTCTTGTGCCATTTTTTCTTCATTAGCTCTTCTTCCTCCCCGATGTATCCCCTCTATAAATACGCCTGGGATAATCATATTTTGTGCCAGCCTTTGCTTGGCTGGGCTAAACAAGCAGAGCTCTTCAAATTGCACATTCTAAAACAGACCATCAAGCTTCAAGACGGTTGCCACAAGGCATAAGTACTTTTTTTTATCTTCTTTTATCCCTTTGTTCATTAGAGAACATTGCACCAGTGGGGGTACTGTGACATGGGGAAAATTGGGCATTATATCTTAATATGAAGTGTGGCAACAGAGTAGTTTTCTGAGACAGAATATTGCACTGAGAGACCCATTTTATGACGCAAATTGGCAGGTACTGATCTAGATGAGCCATTTGCCTTTGATTTCTAATTTTTTAATGTAGACTGGCTTAGTTGCTATAGAGAAAATCATACTGGTATAAGCCAAGGAACATGACCTCAGAAAAACTGAAAATAAAGCATCAATAGGAGAGAAAATAGAGCAGAGTCTTCAAAACATCTCAAATTTTCCTAAATTTTCTGTGAGATTCAGGAGCATGTTAAAAACATTCAGAACAGCATTCACCTATTAGTTGCTTCTCCCTTATGGGCTGGTTCTTGGAAAAGGGAAAATGTTTCTAGCCTTGTCACAGTATCCCAGACTGCAGTGAGACCTCTGTTCCTTTTGTCTTGTCTCCTGGCTGAGTTTCCATGCATGTAATGGGTTGCCATTGATGGCTTTTGTCCACTCCTTTCAGCTGGGTGCCAGCGGCACAGAGCTGGCAGGCAGTGAAAACTGACTCAGTGTAGGAATGAGAAGAGGAAAGCATCTCTGAAGGGCACGGTTGAGTCCATGCAGTGCTCAGTCCATGCAGCAAAGCTCATGGCTGGGAACAGTCAGTCAGTAACCACTGCTGACTATGGAATCACAAACCCCGAACTGTCCTGAGGCAGGAATCACAGGCACAAAGACAATCCCAAGCCTCTCAAGTTCCTATTAACTTTTCTGTTACCTATAAAGCATGCTCTCTCCTGAGCATTCATTCATTTACACAAGCATTAAGTGTATCTGCAAAAGTATATCTATCTTGACGTTCTTTGGCTCTGTGACCAGAGCAATGCTTTGATAAAAAAGGAGAGTGAAAGTGCATTGTTTTAGCTGGAGGCCAAAAGCTGCTTGAAAGGAATTGAAAGGGAGGGAGATTCCATGCTGAAAGTAATTAAGGAAGATGAAGTACTTAAGTGAATGCTTCACTGCCCATAGAGTTAATGCTGAATTTCACTGGTCTGGGAAAAGAAGGTAAAATGTTGCTGCTCATATTTGTGTTAATAATTTTCTTGCGTGCTATTAAATGACCCAAATCACTTTGTTGTGGGAACAGAATATGATCCAACCAGTGCCCAAAAGACTTTAGGAAAAACTCATTACAAAGAAAGCCAATTCTCTGCTATGTGACAAGACAACATGTGAGTGTTTTAATATTATCTCACTGGTAGATCCAGGAGTTAAAGGAAATGGAGGCCTTGTTGGACAAACAGTGCCCAAGAAAAGGAGTCACAGCTCCAGTAACTTCTTGTCTTAACAGATGTAAGAGAAAAACAAGGGAAGTGAGAAGCAAGAGCGGGCTGGTCTGATGTGGGAATGTGCCAGTCCAGTGAGCATTAATGGCTCACAAGCAACTTTATCCCCTCCTCACAGTCAGTCTGCACTGAAAGAAAGGTGATGGAAATTTAATGAAATACAGCTGCCACAGCAGCAGAGAGTCTAGCAGCAGAGTGACACCAGGCAGCTTCCTATTGCCTGGCTGTGTGGCAGTCGCCAAGGTGATGCCTGTAAGTTCAGCTCCCAGAGCCTGTATATCCCTGTCAGCACACTGATTTGCCTCAGCTGCAGGGCCCAGGCATAGCCTGGCATGAAGCCCCTCTGCCCAGCACTGGGCACCATTGGAGCAGAGGTGCTTGGGGAGATCTGGCTGGGCTGCACCCACATAGCCAGTAATGCAGCTCAGCCTTTGCCTGGACCTCAAGCCTTGGTTATTTCTCTGTATTGCATGGCATCAAACCTGTGCTGAAAACCAGATTTGCTCAGGTCTGTTGCCAGATTTCCACTGACTCTAATGAGGGCGGGACTTCAGCCTGGCAAGCTATTCAGCAGTGCTATCCTCACAGCTGTAACTCAATTAACCAAGATATGCAAAACCCTTTGTGATTTTCTCCTTCTTATTTCTAGTTCATTTGCTAACTAGCTACGCATACCAGTTGCCCTTTTTCTGTCTCTCAGGTGCTTTCTTCTGTTGCCAGAATGTCTCCCTCCCTGGCAGGCAACACGAGGGAGGATGGCACCCCTCTCCTTCCCCAGATGGCCACTGCTGTCTCCTCCTCAGCCACCAACTGCTGAATGTGAAAGGATTCATGACACGCGTGTTGACATAGTGAGAGGCTGAGAAATTCCCTGGCTTGTAGTACTGTCCTCAGCCCGACCTTCCTCTTCATCTCTATTTTCATTTGCCACTCAGGGTGGAGGAGAGCGGCCGTGAGTCATCCTAGGGGCTGATGACTCATATTTTCAGTCAGAGCAGTCAGCATGCTGAGGGTTTCTCAAGGCTCAGCCCAATCTTTCATGCCCAGAAGCTCAGCAGACGGTTTGTGCATGGGTTTCCCTCGCTATGATTTCTAGCCCCCAGTTGTTTTTTCACTCTGTTTCATTGTTTCCTCCCTTGCCAGTAGCTTTTCCCTGCCCCCACAATGCGCTCTGAGCTTTCCAGTTCCAGACTGAATCTGCCTGCTCCATATATGCTAAAATTTCCCTCTAACATCCTGTATGCTTTTGCTGCTCGGAGAGAGCCCACTAGTATTTACTGTCTGTGTGAGATGCTGCTTCGTCACGGCTTGGACAGCCTGTGTCAGTGTGCTTGAGTTTATGCTAGGAAACACCACATGCTTTTCAATGCTCTGTTGCTAAGCTGTACATCTTAATGTGTGTCATCCCTTGCAGCTGGTATCAGCACAGAATCCTAGAATGGTTTGGGTTGAAAGGGACCTTAGATCATCCAGCTTCAAGTGCCGGGCCATGGGCAGGGACACCTTCCATAGACCATGTTGCTCAGGGCCCCATCCAGCCTGACCTTGAACATCACCAGGGATGGAACATCCAAAATTTCTCTGCGCAACTGGTGTCTCACCACTCTCATAACAAAGAATGTCTTCCATATATCTGATCCACAGGCTCTTGTAACAGGCCCCTTTCCCCTTTAGGTACTGAAAGGCTGCTCTAAGCTCTCTCTGGAGCCTTCTCTTCTCCATGCTGAACAACCCCAACTCTCTCAGCCTGTTTTCATAGGAGAGGTGCTCCATCCCTCTCTGACCATCTTCCTGGCCCTTGTCTGGACCTACTCCAGCAGGTCCTCATCATGGGGTCTCACCAGAACAGAGAAGACAAAAGGCATTTACATTTTGACCCAGAGTAGGGCAAAATCATCTCCTTTGACCTGCTGGCCATGCTGCTTTTGGTGTAGCCCAGGGTGTGTCTGGCTTTTTGGGCTGTGCGCATGCAGGGCTGGGTCATGTTGAGCTTCTTGACCACCAACACCCATCAAGTCCTTCTCCTCAGGACTGCTCTCAGTCCAGTCTCCACCCAGCCTGTGTTTGTGCTTGGGATTGCCCTGGTCCAGGTGCAGGACCTTGCGCTTGGCCTTGTTGAACTTCGTGAGGTTTGCACAGGCCCAGCTCTCAGGCCTGTCCAGGTCCCTCTGGGTGGCATCCCTTCCCTCCAGTGTGCTGACTGCACCTTAAAGCTTGGTGTTGTGGGCAAACTCACTGGAGGGTGTGCTCAGTCCTACTGTCCATGTAGCCAACAAAGGTGTTAAACTGTCCCAGTCCCAGCCCCAGAGGAATGGCACTCTTTGGTGGTCTCCACTGGGACATTGAGCCAGTGACTGCATTGTTTGAGTGTGACCATCCAGCCAAATCCTTATCCACTGTCGTGTGGTCTGGGCCTCTCCAGTTTAGAGACAAGGACGTTGTGTGGGACTTGTTTGTACAAGTCCAGGTAGATGTCATCAGTTACTCTTCTCTCATCCACCAATGCCCTCACCCATCATGGAAGGCCACACGATTTGCCAGGCGCAATTTGCCCTCAGTGAAACTATGTTGGCTGTCACCAGTGCCCTCCTTATTTTCCATGGACTTTAGTATAGTTTTCGGGAAGATCTGCTCCATGATCTTAACCATGGGTTAAACGGGCTACTTTCCAGCTGTGCATCTGTGGTTCTTAAAATACTCATCCGGTCCTGAGTTGAGGTTTGCATGTCACCCATGGTGAGTGGCTGAAGCAGCTGCTAGGCCCAAGAATTACTTGTCACTTCTTGTTTGAGGTTCACCTTCACATCAGACTACAGCACCCAGATGCAGCACACATGGGATCTCAGGGAGCAATGGCGAGAGTAAGGAGGTTGCCCACACAGCAATGAGATAGTTCATGAGAAGCTGCAGGAAGAATTCTGCTTGATATGTAAGCCAGTGGTGATACTGGAAGGGGATCTGAATCAGAAGGGCATATGAGAGGTGCAATATGCTGGGAAAGCTGGAAAAGAGGACAGCATTAATGTGTAACAAAAAAGTAATTGAAGTAACACTTCCCAGCTCCTTTGAACTGACAAATATTCTTACATTCGAAGATAAGCACACACAAAAAAAGAACTTATTTTTATTGTACAGTGCATGACTGTACTGGTGTGTTGGCAGTGTTTTGTTGTCACTCTGCATGGCTTTTAATTGAGGTTACCTAGAAACAGTAAGGGACAAAAGTGTTTCACCATGACTGAGTCCTAATTATGGGAGAATTCATAGAAAACCCAAACCATATCATGGGAAAGAATGGAAAGCCAAATTATGTTGTTCTCAGTCTTTTCACCTTCTCTTTTACTTACAGACAAAGTAAAAAAGAAATAGATGAGAGTTGTGTGAACCAGTTATAGTTTAGATCTGTTGTGTTTTCTCTGATTTCTTTTCCCATCTTAAAAAGAAAAAAATAAAAAGAGAGAGAGAAATTAAAAAAAACTTAGTTTAGGGCTCTTAGTCAAGAGCCCTAAGCAGAAGTTAAATATTGAATCTCACTACAAATTTTCTTCATAATTTTAATTTTTTAAGAAAGCCAAAGTTTTTATGTTTGTTGGAGAAGCAAACCAAACCAGTATGAATTGAAACTACAAACCACACCGCACTTGACAGAATGGACAATTGGCTCATGGTCTCTGGATACATCTTTACTTCAATAGATTCAAAGATGCAGTCTATGTAAAGAAAACATAAAAACTATACTATTTACCAAATTGCAGTGAATCTCATATTTTATGTGGAAGGTTAAAAGACTTGTATTCCATCTGAACAAGCTCATGCATGAAAAATAAATAATTATTCATTTATTTCAGTTCAATTCAATTATTCGATTATTATGAATAATAAATAAATGAGCTGCTAAAAGGCTATCAAGAATGTGAAGCTACTTTGTCCCCTTTTTCTAATTATGAAATCTAAAAGGGTACCAGGCTAGGAAGTGTATTTACATAGAAATTCCCAGATCAAAGTGCTCCCAGAACAAAAGATTTGCTGGAATAAAGTAGCTTCCAAAAAACTCTGGATAGTTGCAGTCTTAGTGGAGCCAAGCCCCCTGGAAGCTGCCAGCCGTGTTGTGTGTCTTTTGGCACCTCTGCAACGTATATAAATAGCTGGAGACCTTTCTGCAGCCAGGAACAAGTGAGATGAGAAAAGGCTCTGTTTCTAAATTTGAAAAGAAAGCTGTAAACAACAGGCATGCTGATTTTAGGTATGCCAGGGAACTTCGGGAGTCTGCCCTTTGGTCCTCTCTGCAGGCAAGGTCAACTTCCCCTCTGTTTTGTTTTGTAAACACAGACAGTGCATGACCACAGTCTAGGGCTGCTCTTTCTGAGGACCAAATCCCAAACTGAGAAGATGAAACTTATCCTGGTGTGATCACAAGCCCCAAACTGAAACGTTTGCTTTAATAAGGCTTTGCTAACCCATTGTCCAGAGTGGCTACCTTAACAACTCTGCTGTGCAGTTCCTCTGCTTAATCTAGCCTTTGAAGGTGTCAGGCAGGGTTATTTATAGGGGAAATCAGAGGAATAAATAAAGATCTTAGGCCATGGAAAATAGTACCATGTTAAGTAAATTGCAATTCATTACAGTATGAGCTGTGGAAAAGTTCATATCCTTCCCCTGTTCAGGACCACCCTGTATTTGGCATCTAGCCACATGAATTTGCTACAGGCTTTAGATGTCTTTGCTGTTCCCTAGTCCTATTGAAAGGCCAGCCATACTTCAAACATCCATGAACTCTGCACACTCCACACAGAAAGCTGGAGATCCTGTTGATGGTACAGTTTTAACCACTTCTGATCCAGTCAGGAGAGAGCAACATGGTCTGCTGATAAGCAAAGATGTATGTTAAGCTGTCTTTCCACAATTTCTGTTGTCTAAAGACTCAGGGTCTCATTTCAAATGTTTTAGTTTATTCTTAGCTGAAAATTTTACTATGTTATTTTTGTGGAGGTGTTTGCATAATTTCATAGAATCATAGGACCAGTTAGGTTGGAAAAGACCCAAAGCTCCACATCTACACGTTCTTGTATCTGAAGAGAAACATAATTCAACAAGACAACTGAGGGTTTTTCCAACTACAGTGTTGGGTCAATGGCATTTTAGTTCCTTTAGAAAAAAGAGTTGTATGCTACACTAGGGGCACAACTGAAGGCAGTGGCTACCTAGGTGGTATTGTGTGTTAGTGAAAACTGTATTTGAGTAGGCAGCTGCACATGGTGCATTTCACACCTCACCAGCCCACAACCACTGGAATAACTTTTCACTTATTCCTTCCTGCAGACAAGGTTATGAACTCCAGGAAAAAACTCCATAAACCTAATCCCCCAAATTGCTCAGGGTGCTTCGGTTTATTAAGCCTTTTGACTGCTTCTTGTATGCTTTTCTGGTTCACTGAAGTGACCCTTCAAAGTTTTCAGCACAGGGGACGTCTGGCTACAGGCAGTTTTTCTTAGCTTGTTTTGCTAGTATGTTTCAGGTACTCTTTTTCAGAGTCATTGTTTCACTGATTTCCTACTGCCATCTTTGTAAAGCTAAATAGCAGAGGAAAAATTTTTACACTCTATTCTTTCTTTTTGGGTCTAGACTTGATGTACGAGAGAAAGGTTAGTTCTACCTGCCACGAAAATGTTTGCCATGGCACTTTCTGTTGTGCTATTTGACAGGGTGCTCCTTCTCTATTTGGCCAGTTACTTTCACCCAACTGTTTTTTCCAGAATCCACAGCCCATTTATCACAAATGGTCCAGGAGTATTCAAACGTTTGTGCAAAGCATGTTTTCCTCAGATATCTTGTTGTGGTTTAATCACTGCTGGCAACTAAGCACCACACAGCCACTTGCTCATTCCCCCTCCAGTGGGATGAGGGAGAGAATCTGAAGAGCAAAAGTGAGAAAATTTGTGGGTTGAGATAAAGATACTTTAATAGGTAAAATAAAAGCAACGTGTGCAAGTAAATCAAAACATGGAACTCATTTGTTCTTTCATTCACCACTTCCCATGGGCAGGCAGGTGTTCAGCCATCTCCAGGAAAGCAGGGCTCCATCATTTGTAACACGTGTTCCCCACTTCATTCTTTTTCTACTAGCTTTATATGCTGTGCATGATGCCACTTGGTCTGGAATATCACTGTGGTCAGGTGGGGTCAGCTGTCCCAGCTGTGTCCCTTCTCAACTTCTTGTACATCCCCAGCCCACTCACTGGTGGTGTGAGAGGCAGAAAAGGCCTCGGCTCTGTGCAAGCAGTGCTCCAAACATCCCTGTGATACCAACACTGTTTCCAGCACAAATTCAAAACACAGCCCCATACTAGCTACTATGAAGAAAATTAATCCTGTCTTAGCCAAAATCAGCGTAGATATCCGTTCTGTTACAGGGTTTGCTTTTTCTTATGTTTCCCACAACATTCTTGGGCATGTCATGACACTATTTGTTGATTGCACCTGTCACCACAATAAACTCAGATTTATTAGTAGCATGTAATAATGTTTAATAACATATAGAGCAGAATCTGGACACTACAAATGAGATCAATTTCTCTGTCTCACAAGAGAGCACTGTTCTTCCTGTTTTATGGGCAGAGAATAGAGCCTTAAAGAGTCTCACAAGAAAACCATAGCAAAACCTGGTTTGTTTTCTGAATCCTTTTTTTTATCCTAATCAGAGGACAATCCTGCCTTGCTGGCATTCCTCTGGTGTCGTGAATCACAGTGTTCTTAATTACCAAGTAGTGGTTGTTCTTCCATGCAAGAATATTTTGTTCCCAAATCTTCATCCCAGATTCAAGACGTAAGAAGTAGCTGTGTGGATAAAAGGGCTGTTACTTTAGAACAGCTGTTCAAATGCACATAAACACCCTGCTGAAATGTCTTAGGCTATTTTGCCTACAATTTACATTTGTAAGAGGCCTTAATAACTGTTTCTAGTATGAAATTTCAGCTCATGCTTAGAGCAAACACTAGTACAAGTTGCAATAGTGCCAGAATGCTGTTCTGCTCTCATGCTGTTCTGCTTGCTTACCTGCTGAGAGCAGAAATGACTGGGGAGAAGCTGCTTCAGGAACATGTAATGGAGGATACTTTTCACCTGTTGCCTAATGATATTTATCCATTTTGTCCCCAAGGTTCCTGCCTCCAATAGCTTTCTAATGTCTTCTCTGGTGGGCATTAGGATGGCTTCAATTGGATTTCTGGTGAAGAGTTTCTGCATAGCTGATGCTATGGCTTTGGGGATTTTTTTATTATCATAACAAGGAGAGTATCAGGGCAGTGGGGAGACAAAACTGTTCCCTGACTGTGAAGCTAGGCTGAAAGGTTGTTGTAGTGTGATGGAAACATTTGATGAGTGGAAAAACAGAGGTCTGCCATCTCTATGACACTGTGGCTCTTCTTAAAGAAGGATACTTTATTTTTCTTCCCACATGATGAGTTCCTAAGTGACTGGCATGAAAATGCGGGGAGACACCAAAATGAGGTATTGCTGCATTTCCAGTATCCGGTATAACTGCAGGGGAAGCTGTATGTGGTGATGCTAGAAGCAGATGTGTGCACACCCTGTGCATCACACCTTGAGCAGGTATAAATTTGCCCAGTGTGCTGTCTTTCATGGAAGCACACCACTTAGAAGTAGATAATGGTAGTGTTACTGTAGCAGTACAGCTCTACAGTTGTCAGCCTGTCATAGATACAGGGTGATAGTTTTAAAATTTCTCAGTTGCTAATGGTAATTTGTTGATTTTTTTGTTCAAAATTTGAAGGTTTGTGATTAGAGAACAAATACTTCAGATTGAAGACTGACCGCAACAACCAGGGGATGCGATGACAATTAAAATGTAGTGATTTTGCCCTGAACATCCTGGATCACGTAATCTCTCACTTTGCTGAAGCAGAGGATAATTGCCTTGCCTTGTCCCTGAGAGGCCTCTGTGAATATACCTGCTGGGTGGAGAGGAAGGCCAGCAGAGGTGCAGCCATGGAAATAAGCAGTGAGCACTGTCAGTAGAGGTTGTCTGTATCTTTTCCTTATTAGTGTGCACATGCCTCCTGCCACATCCCTTAGAGCTGTTAATTGTGGGAGTGGATCATTTTCCCTCCAATATACCAACTCAAGCTTCTTAGCTCTCGTCCCCAGTGAAAATTACTGATGATATTGACTGTATCTGCTGCTGGTGTCAGGGTTTTGGCAGCAGGGACTGCAGGGTGGCCCCTGTGAGGAGAGGACAGGGGTGCCCCTTGCTAGGCGCAGCCGGTTCCAGACGATTCCAGCTCCAAACGATTCACCACAGGACACGGCTGAGCCCCACAGCCACAGGGACCGCCTGTGGGAGAAAGGACTAAATTGCTGCCTTGCAAGGAGGAATGAGGGAAAGAAGTGTGATAAATACCTCGAGCCCTGAGGTGAGGGTAGGAGGAGAGGGAGGAGATACCCCAGCAGTCTGCAGATCTCAGCGCTGCACCCAGGGCAAGGGTTTTCCATTGGGAAGGTTTTATTAATGATCCAAAGAGATTGCGTTCCGAGATGCAGTGCTGCAGGCTAAAAGTGTAAAATGCCACTTGGCGGTATCTGGGGCTCATTTTTGCATCCCAGGCTGCTGCTGGCATCTTGAATTGAAGACTGTTCCAGTTTAGAAACTGGTGCTTTGTGAGGCTGAAGAGTGATATAAACACAGGAGATAGTGAGTGGGAAACTGTATCTTAAGTGTGCGCCAGGTCATGACATGGCTGTGTATGACTGATATATTGGCAACATCACAATCCCAGCAGCTTGGTTACGGAACTTGCTTCTTAAGTGAAGGATGTCAGGTTCCTAAACATAATTAGATTCCTAAAAATGCACAGAGGCACCTCATGGCATTTGCTAAAGTGTCTACACATTCAGCTTAAGGACAGTAAGTGAAGTAATTTTCATTTCCTTTTTTGCATTTTGGATCCGTAACTTTTTTTAAAAAGCTAATGCTGGGAGGCCAGATATGTTACAGTTTATGTTTATTTCCTGACTAATTTGTACCAGTGGTCACAAGTATTACTAAACATTTTCACCAGCCACAGGGACCTCACACAGGATGCATGACACAGGATTGTTCTAAAATTGACTATATCTATTATAAAGGAACTAATAAAGATTATTTTCTCCCTACTATCCAGTTCTCACATAAAAGGCATAAACAATTACAGGGTATTGTAAAAGTTATATGTAAACTGTTAATTGCTCTGAATCAGGAATGACGTATCTCATGGGGCCTACTGTGTTTTCCTTTCAAAAGAATTATCCTTCTCTTCCAGAGCGATTTTCCCAGTGATTGCTTAATCATGCTTCCTATTAAGAATGTTAGGTTAGGCTAAGCACAGAAATGAAGTCTCACCTTTGACAGAGGTGACCAGTCAAGTAAACCAAGTATACTGCAAACTGCTCAGATTGAAACATGTATCAACACAACCAAATTGTTAACCAAACAGTTGTTTTCTTTTCTCTTCTCCTTTTTACTTTCTTGGGGTTTTTCTCTTCTTTTTTCTTCTCCTTTTTATTTCTTCCTCCTTCTTTTTGCCTTCTTCCTCCTTGCTTTTCCTTTCTTTAGGCCTGCTTGATCATGGGCGGAGAACTATATTTTTAGACCTCAGTTCAGCACTGCGGGCTTAACCACAAAACTTACACCCATTACTAGGTCAAAGGGGTAGGTCTTAACCTCCCCTTAGATACGCAATTTAGTGAAAGGAACTGGAAAGAATAAGAGTTACACTGACTACAGGAAAAACCATCACTTTTTGTAGGCAACCATCAGGATTTGAGGAAGTTTTCTTTATGTATGTACAATATGAAATGCATTCAGTTACTGAAGGCAAGGAAGCAATCTGGTAAAAATCTCTGCTGACAGTCTATAGTATAGGATCAAAGAAGTGCAAACTAGCATTGGAGCAACAATTGCACTATTAATGTGCATTTAATGAAGAGAAAAATGAACATCTTAGGGTGCTGGAAAAATACTCGTTTTAGGTATTAATCTGCAGGCTACTTTGGCTTTTCAGAGAAGAAAATCCATCTGTCTGAGTTTTCTGGCTGTGCTCCCATTTTTTCAGCATAATTTAAAACAAAATATGGCATTTCCATGCTTGTTTAAAGGCTCTTCTTGCATTCCACTTGCTTTGTTCTGAATTCATGACTTGGGGGTTTTTCATTATCTTGCCTCCAGCCAAGGTTTCCCATATTGCCAGCCTGGGTCATGCTGAGACATTTATACTTAAATTCTATTTCTGATGTTAGTTTAAATTGAAATGCCTATTGCCATCCCTCTCTGACAATGATGAGGTTATGAATGCAAACATAAAAATCCTATTTGATAGAAGGAATATGATTGTGAAGGTGTCCCTTAAGTTTGTAGGTCAGCTTTGGATGTTTTCCCATTATCTATATTGTCCCCCAGTGCCAAACCATCTCATATTGACCTATGCAACATCCACCAAGTCTCCAGAGTGGATTACTTGTATTATGGCAACATCTGGGCCGTAAGAGCAGCCTACCAGGGAACAAAATAACTGAAAAGCACAGAATAGGCATGTGAAGAGCTGGGTGGCTGCTGGGTGTTCTGCAGCACTTGATCACTAACAGCTGTGTACAGCTGTAACTCAAAAAGCAGCAAACAAGCTGTTGCCATCAGAAAATGCCAAGCTTGCAAGTAGAATTTTATTTTTCTTCTTGGATACATTTGGGTGTTGAACCATATATGACCCTGTAGAATTAGCTCTCATCTGATCTGAGAACAGTGTTCAGGAAAGAAACGAAGTAGAATTTCCAGGAAACCAAGCAGGCAATTCACTTTCCTGGTAGGACCCAGGGCGGTAGGTTCTGCGGGTAACTTATTCACCAGCCTGCCTGCAGCGGGGAGACAAACCTCTGCAGCCCCTTTTTGTGCTGGAGCTGTGCCTGGTGTCATTCTGCCATCCTCCAGCCCCAGAACTGCTTCCAAGAGCACTGTGAGGCAGTCAGGGTAGCAGCAACTCTGGGAGCTGCATTCCTTCTACAAAACCCTAGAGACTGTCCTTTCTAAGTTGCTAGAGGCACTAATAAAATCAGTAGCTCTTGACATGCCAACTGGCTTGAAAGGCTGTCCTGCTGGTGTTATCCCCAGTGTCCATCAAATTACTATTCAGTGGTGAAGAAGAGTGGGAATTTGTGGTTAAGTGTGAGTCAGGCACCAGTACAAGCCTGGAATGAAGCAAATGAGCCCAAGAACAGGATTTGTCTTATGATTAATGCTATTGAATAGTGCTGGATAATACTTGATCTTTCCGTGAAGTCACTGCGGGTGATAGCTTGAAAATGCAAATGCTCTCTGGCTAACTGGCAGAAAGATGACAGTCAAGCCAGCTGCATTCCAGACAGGGCACAGCAGTACCTGCAGGTGTTACTGCTGCTTCAGCTTTTGGAGGAGATTCATGGAAAAGCTGGGGAGACACATAGAAATCTTATCAAAGGTAGAGAATGGTAGGCAGCAGGTGCCGAGCTCTCTGTATGAAGGCTGTAGGCTTCCTCTTTGTGCCACAGGCATGATCCTCACTGCTCTGTCCAGCTTCTGCCCTGGAAGCTTCTACTCTGGAACACAGAGCTGGCACAGGCCGCTGCTTTTCTAGAGGAAGGCACCTACAAATAGTTGGGGGGCAGCAGCCAACCTGCAAACATGAGCTTGCTGAGAAGCTTGGAAACCCATGACACACGATCAGTGGTCCTGTGCTTATTCCATAAAAACTTCCTCTATTTGACTCTTGATGAGAATCATTTAGAATGGGTCATAAGGAGGGGTATGATAGATCTGAGACTCGAAGAAGGTGCAAAATGGCATGGAGTGGAGCTACTTTCATTAAGTACTAGAAGACTTCACTGTTTTACTCTACATTTCTGATACAAATCAGTTACAGCAGCATGTTTTAACATTAGTTTCTCAGTAGAAGATCAATCTAAATGGCAAATGTTAGAATAAGTCAGCAGGCTGTAGAAACATTTGGAGCTTTCTTCCATCCTTGCTGCAAAATTCACTTGAACAGGTCTTTTATTCTGTGATGTGCAAGATTTTGTGCTTTTCCTGACCCCTCTTTGTGTAGCCTCGCAGTACTCTAAGGCGAATATCTGGAAGCAGCAGTCCACAGCAGTGGCAGTGGTTGATCTGCACTTTAACAGCACTTTGTCAGCACATTGTTAACAGCTGCTTTTGTGTGCATTCCCCTCTAAAACTCCAATATACAATTTTCCCAAATTGATAACTACAGAAGACACTTTTTGCCATGCTTCTAGCTTTCCATGGGCTGAGGTTTTCATAGCTGATCCAATGTTGTATGCAAAGTATATGTTTCACTTCCGTCTCTTTTTCCTTTGGCACTCTCCTATTTGAGGCAGGATGGGTACTAAAGTATGAAGTAAGAGATGTGGTTGCTTTTCATTTCAGTTTCATCATGCAGAGGGTACGATTATGAAACTGAACTGGCTGCCTACACTTTGTATATTAGCCATGGTAGCATAAATCAGGACACTGTTGAAAGGTCCTGGATATGAATGCCAGATCAGGTGATTTTCAGGTGAAATGCCTGATACAACCTTTCCTTACCTACATTTTCTGGGTAGTAAGGCTGGTTCTGTGACTGGCTTCTTCAGCAGGTTTTGGCTAAGTGGTGCAGGGGTGTGAGGGAGCCATTCTTCTATGGCAAGCGAACGTGGAGCTACTTTAGTGTGCAGGCTGGCTCGTGGGATGCATTCTGAGTCCCATGTGCATTGTAGTTTTGACAAACAGTATAAATATTTACAGATTGTGCTTCCTTCTAGTTCTCCAAATAGACTTCTTTGTAAGAGAGAGAACTGAATATTATGTGCTTCCCATACAGTAAGCAAGATATGAACTGGGATTTAACCCTGTGATGACAGTCCATCAGATTCAGAGGTTTATGGATGGCCATGACATGCCCCTCATCTGAAGAGAGAGGGATCTGTGACTGTCACATATCATGCAGGACTGCAGACTGTAGTGATTGGTGCCAGAAGAAAGGCTTAATTTGCTGCTAAATGTGTGCTTGAGTTTGCAAAGCCATCATCTGGGGAATGAAGGGAATATTATTCTGGTTTTAGAGACTTTGTGTTTCATCTGGTGTTAATGAAAGGCAATAAATGTTGAATGAGAAAGTACCATATTTAGTGAATTTCTTTTCAGGGACAAAAAAAATGGCCTCTGAGCTGATTAGAAATTTTGTATGTTTATTCTCTTTATTCGTATTCTTATTGCCTAAAGGGGAAGGGAGGTGTGATACTACAGTTTCAGTATACAAATAATAGGCAGATGTGGCTCTGCAGTGTTCAGTTGTTTGGTCAGGCTTCCCCTTAAGCTGTGATGAGAACAAATAAGCAGGAAAGCTTTTGCTTGGGCAAATAACCTTCGGTGTTCTATGCTTCCTGGGCAGCATCCTTACACTACCAATTTCTGCCCTCTGAGAAGACTTAGATTTAAACCATCAGCTGATTTCTACAGCCAACAGACATCACACTGGATTGTACCAGCTTTTGATCACTGTGAACTGGGCCAGATTTAGATTGGCCATGTGGACCTAAAATGTTATCAGTTCACAGCCATGGTGAATCACTCACCGCCACAGATAGGTTAACTCCCTGTTCTCTCCTCATCTTTGCAAGTGCTTTCCCTCAGTTTAATTTTAGTTGGTATAGTAATAGTAGCTGTTACTAATTTTTGTGCAATTTATTTTTCGTGCCATCTTTGTTTTGTTTCTTCATCTCTACTTTATATGCTTTTTTTGTCATTATAAAATGATCAAGAAGGTTGGCACTTTTACAGTAAAACAGGAGATAGAAAGGACAAAAAGGAGTCCACAGGTACCAGCCAAATTATGGCCCAAGGGGTAATTTTGCTAACAACAGTTTCCAGTTTCATGAGATCAATTCTTAACTGAAAATCATTCCAACCTATCATTTTATACAAAGATTTATTATGTCTAGAAAACAAATGGAGTGACTGTTCCATTGTGTATCTACACACACCCACACACTTTTATAATTTATTTCTTCTTCCTTTTTTTAACCTGTAATAATGTGAGAAAAGTCCAAGTGAAAATTATGGCTTGGCAGGAATTTAGATTAGGTTATATTGAAAAGATTTGGTGTTGTTATGATGTAAAAACTATTCTTTGCTCCTGTGTCAGAAAGGGCCATATAAATCATCTTTTACCCAATTACTCCCCTAATTTTCTTCCTTGATAAAAGGATGTGATTGATTGTCATAAGCTAATTACATTTAATTCCAGTGTGCTGAGAGAATGTAATAGGATGCATGGGGCAAGTGACAAGGTTTGGTGGCTGACTAAGCCATTAGCTATTTTTAATGACCTGCTTGGCCTGTGGCAGTGCCTGAGGTAGGAGTAATTGCTTTTTCTAACAGCAGAAGGCCAGGGACAGCTTCCCCTGACAATACCTCATAGAACAAGGCATTTTGAAAGTCCATAGGATTTTGAGAGGCCCTATGACTGCTTTTAATACAGCTTTTCCAGAGAGTGACTCTCCCAGTGTGATTAGGCTGAAGCATTATGGGAAGGTGTTTTCACAAACTGAATTCCTGGGTTGGCTCCCAAAATGCGAGAATATCAAATTATGGGAGTTCAACATGTGAAAATAAGGTTATATCAGAAATCTACACATTGTCTATAGTCATTATCAACACATGTAGCTAAGACAGCTTTCTTGGTCACAGTAGAAAGGAAGAAGAGAGGATTTTATTGATACTCACTGCCAGGTGACTGACCTAATACTGTCTTGGAGATCCCTACTGATGAAAAACTTGTACAAATGCCTTCTCTGTTGGCTACTTTTTTGCATCTGAAGTAAAAATCCTGCAAGGTTCAGGAAAGAAGGTAACAGATCCAAAGTATCTTATAATTTCTGCATTCTAAGAATCTTGTGTTTACTGTTCTCTTTTCTTTTTATTCCAAAGGAAAATGTTTCTGGTGGCAGCATGTGGAGTGTGTGTGTTTGCATGCCGACAGATATTCTTTAAAAGACAGCCTTGAGATCGGCTCTGTTATTAGTTCCCTGTCTTTAAAACCTAAATCTGCAGTTAATCTATTACAAGTATAGTTTCATTTAAGAACAACACTGGAAACTTTTACCTTGTAAGGTGTCAGCTTTATTTAATAAAGCCACTTTGATCTGAAAGAAGGAGGTAAACTGCTCTGTAGGTGATTAGATTAAGAGAGGGATGCATGATAAGAAGAAGATGATTCTTCCTGTTGCCAGCTGCATGATGTGCTCTGGCTGCTGTCAACTAAACCAGATAGCTGTACTGTCATTGTCAACCGATCTGCTGTTCTGTGAGCTCAGGTTCAGTTGTGAGCCAGTTTTTGTCTTTCGGTGCTAAGGAAAGCAGGGAAAATGTTTGGTTTTCACCTGTATGGTGGATTTATTTTAAATAAATAGCATTTTGCTTACTTATTCAGGCCTGTGAAAATTAGGGAGCACTGATTTATTCTATCCAAAAGCCTCATGGGCTGGGAATGTATGATAAGGTGAAGCAGTTGAGTTTATAGGAGTTTATATTGAGTTTACATGTTATTTCCTACATCCTTTTTAGCTTGCAACCTTTCAAGAAACATTTATGAATGTTAAATGTTACATTTTGGAGATAAATAATCATTTAAACTGAATATGGTGCTACCAAATGTGCTAAGCTGAAATATATACTTGTTGTTTCTAAATCGACTGAGGTCACCTTTGCAGACTCAAGAGGATTTGGTCAAGGATGGACTAGGCACAAGTAAATAAATGAAAGACAAGAATGTTGAAAATGTAGTTCCTGTGCTAGAGAGCTCAGAGCATTCACAAATGAACAAATGTAGAAAGGTAGAGACTCTGGTACAGCCATATAACTGTTAGCTTCTTCAGAATGAGAGCTGCATTTTCCCAGAGCTTTGCGTTGGGTTCTAGATGGGCTTGGAACTTAAATTCAAGTTCAGGAGTTGCAGCCAACTTTCAAATACCCCATGTGCTGCCTTCCCCTAAATCCCAGACTTCCTGTAAACTAGAACAGAGGGAGCAGCAGTTTGACTGTTTGGGGTATCACTTGTCTTTGAGAAGTGCAAGAGAGACCATCCATTGAAACAGCTGCAAGATATCATGTCACATAGCTTCTATAAGAGATTCCCCCCCCCCCAGATAACCCAATACCTGCCCTTCCCTTTCTGTCATTCATTTTCTGGGAAATAATATACTAGACCAGTTAGATCCAATATCTCATGAGAAACTGGAGCACATTGCAAATTGATGTGTAATGAGATTTCATATAAACTCGCCTTCAGTAGAGACAGGGAATAAATTGTAATTGCAGGTCAGAGCTTTATCACTGATTAGGAGACATAGGGGGTTTTATCCTACTAAGGATTAGTAACAATGTACATTAACTTTCACTTTGGTCTACATTTGTAATAATTTCTTTATATTTGTTGAAAATGACCAAAAAAAAGGATGAAAAGCTTTCTTCTTTGGTGGCCAAAACCAAATGAGTGAGATCTGGAAGCCTGTAGTGCACAGGATAACAGGGCATTAGTTTGTGGAATACATAATCTCTAAACAAGTGCTGTTCCTGACTGTGCGAATTAATGGACTATTATGCTTGAATGACCTATTGCAGGGTGGCAAGTATCCCTTGGGACATCACTGGGTGACCTGCTGGCATTACCAGCAGCCTTGCTCAGGCGCTTTGCCCTTTCTGCGCATTGGACAATACACTCTAATACTGTGTTAGAGGGGAATGTGTGAGAAGCACCCTCAGGAGAAGCAGGGATGGTGTTGACTACCTGTTTCCTTCACAGTCTTTTCAAAATGAATCCAGTATGCAAGGAGAGGAAATGTTCCTTAGGGTAAAGAGAGCAGGATTCCTTTTGAAGTGTGGCGGTTTGGGCCAAATTTAGGGAAAACATCCAAAGGGAATGTCTCCTCAAAGGAAGGCAGGTTGTAGCTGCACCCTCCCCCACCAGGTTCGGGGAAAAAAATATATTCCTTGGAGGAAATGTGAAAGAGAAAATTAAAACTATTTATTCAACAAACACACAGGTAAATAATAATAATGCTAAATAAAAAAAAACTCTCTCTGGGAGAGAAACCTGGAAGATTTT
>WEIT01038539.1:230772-247387 GCA_013389985.1 Dryoscopus gambensis | reverse complement strand
AAATCTTGAGAAATGGAAAAAACCCTCAACAGACTACCTAAATTGCTCTTGCATGCCTTGACATTTTTAATATGAATCTCTAACAATAAATTGGGTGATGTTTTCATAGAGGGCTATGTAGTCTCTTTCAAGATACACTGGGGTTGGGTTCGAGAGAACTGAACCTTTCTAGCATTATCTTCCCAAGTTCTGGCAGGGTTGTCACTGAAAATATGTTTTCAGACTGTCCCTTGAAGCACATGCTCATGCAGAGCTGCATGGGAGCTCCCACAGGTCAAACCATCCTCTCAGTTTTGCACAAACTTGGAGAAAATGGGACTGACACTAATGTCCAACATAAAGAAAACTTGAGCTGAACTGGTATGGTCTGGGACTTATGCAAGCAAAGAGGAAAGGGAAATAGGCTCCCCCAGCATGGAATTTGGCTTTTGGTGAAAAAATCCATAGATAAGTCAGAAATTTCAGACTCCATGGGAAAGGTGGATTGTGGTTCTCTTATCTGTAGTTTGAAGATTTGCAGCAACACAAAGATACTTTTTAAAAAATAAACTGACTCAAATCCTATGTGAAGCTCTGCAGGGATTAGTCCAGTGCCTGCTGTGGTGGGACCATGAGACAGACAATAGGGGCTGGCAATTAAAGCTCTTTTGACAGCGGGAATTCAGCTTCACATGAACTGCTAAGGAGTACACAGAGTAAAAGTTAACCAGTCATCGTTCTTAAACTCATCTAGTTTCTTGTAGCTTGAGGTTAGAAACAGGGAGAGCAGAGGACGTTATCTCTAAACAGATGGGCAAGGTGACTCAGAAGAAAACACCACTGCCAATGGCAGTGAAAGTGCCCTAAAGGGAAGATGTAGTCCCTGCTTTGTTTTAGAAAGAAAGGAAAGTTGGTTTGGTTTTGAAGAACAAGGTGAGATGCATTGCCTTCTCAACTCTTTCTGATAGTGAAGGCAGAGGAGATGCTCCCTACCTTGCTATAGATAAATAAAGAGGAGAGGAGGAGATAAAACAGAAATAGAACAGCAAATCATTGTCTCTAAACCAGGACACCTGTTTTTTTGGGGGGGGGGGGTTTGCTATTTAGTCTGAAGGGCTGTGAACTACAGCATTGGTCTCCTGACACCAGAATGACATGGGGAAAAATAAATGATTTTTTAAAATTTTGAAGTGGATTGAAGACTTTACCATATATGTCACTGTAACAGTTCCAAGAATGCCTGGGGAACTGCACTTTGTCAACAGAGTGGCCAGTGAGTTATTTATTGCCAGGACTATAGTAAAGCCAAAAATACTCCACCCTAATGAAGGTTACTTCCTCCCCCCTAACATCTTCTATTTGGGCATGGAATTCAGAAAACTATCACTCAGGCCATGACACAGAAGATTAAGGATTTGTATCTGACCCAGGGGAGGAAAGTTGGTCCAGAGATCAGGAGACTTCTCTGAAGGACGATGTTATTTAGCTTTATTTCCTCTCCCAAACTCCTAGTGCCATACTAGACAACCAAGCCACCACAATGCCATGCAGCTGGGTGGGGCTGGGAGGCCTTCATCTGGAAAGGTCATCCTAAAAACTTCAGCTATGGCCTGAATTGATAGGCTCCATCTTTATGATTGATTGATCCATTGATCCATCCATCCATCCATTCATCAATCCAACCATCAATTGATGGATATTGCTCAGGAATGTCTTGACTTGTCAGAGCTGAAGAGTTCAGTGCTTATCTCCCATCTTAGTGCCATGTAAAGTCATAAACTCTTTTCTTATTTCTCAGTGTTAGCTGGAGGACTTTACCCAGGGAATACATTTTCACAAATTGCACCACAGAACACAGAGGGTTGTATTGTGGGGTAAACATGGCTCCTGTGCTTATTTGCTAGCAGAGAAGTCAGAGCATTCTAACACACTGGGTAATGACCTTAAGGAATTCAAATCCACATTTCCAATGGATGAGGGCACTGCCTAAACACAGTTACAGGGAACAGATTGAGAAGTCCAGCTTCAGAGGACATAGAGAAACCAGAAAATAAACCCTGGTCTTCTGCTAGCTGGGCACGTGATCCTACATGATGGTTTGCAGCCAAATAGTGACTATCTACAGCACCACTGATGGTGCTGTCTTAGGAAAGATTACTCCTTCCATGAGCAAGCTGTAGGCCCCCACTGCCAGCCCTGGTGGGGGCTGAAGTATGGGAATGCTTGTGAACGAGGCCTGATGCACCTTGTACACCATGTTGTCTCCAAGGTTCCCTGACTTGGGTCTCTGCTCAGCATATTGGGACTGTTTCCTTGTGGAAGTGCCTAACTTCCCCCCACAGCCTTAATCTAGAAGCCTGAGCACCTTGAAGTGGTGCTTGAGGCAGACTCTGGAATACAGAGCAGTAAGATGTAAGTTGCTTATTTTAAAGTAAAAATTCTGACATTTCCTCAGGTCTCTTTGGAGGGGTACCTTGGTTTCTTTGTTGCTTTCTTCATCCTAATTTGCTGCTTAAAGCTCAGGCCCTCCTTAAGGGGAAATGGACAGCTCTTGTAGGTGTGAACTGTACTCAGACATTATGGATCCCAGTGCACTGGGGGATACTGCCTGGAGTTCTTAGAAGCCTACTGACACCAAAGAGTCCAACCTATGTCTAGGTTTTGTTCTCCCTCCCAAGCCTTTCTGAATCGTGGTTTAGATGTCTCTACAGTGAAGCTGAAGGATTTCTGCTCTGAAGTTTTATTTATAGCAGGTTTACTGTCCACATTTTTTGAGACAAATAGGAACATTATCATACAATTAATTAGACCTGCACCTGCTGCCCTTTCCTTTAGAGGCTGGAGACATCAGGGTATGCAGCTGATATGACTTTTTCCCCAGAACGGGGGGAGCAGAGATACTGCATTTTAAAAGATTTTTCTCTGCAGAAGGTGGAATCAGAAGTCAGGTATGCTGCTAATTTCAGACCTGTGGGAGAGGGAAGGAGAGTGGAAACTCCATGGCAGCTTTGTACACAGATTTAGCAAGTTCTAGGTAAGCTTCTGCTTGAGGAGAGACAAGCAGAGTTTGGATGTTCTGACATGCAGATCTATGTCCCTGTCTATCTCCAAGCAATTGACTCACTTTAGGCTGCTCCTTGCCAATGGCAGCTGAACTATCAGGGAACAGTTTATCCCATTTAGTCCAGTTATTAAAAATGTTCTTTAACTGCTATAAAAATTCTGTTTCTAAAAGAGTGATACACTGGTTTTCATTAATATTGAACAATCAACAGTAGGTCTAGGTATAGTCCAGTAAGTCATCTGAATAAGCATATTCTGAGTTCATAGGATGGTTTTCATTTGGACTGAATTTGTAGTGTCAGATCTTTGGTCCATTCATTCTAACAGGTCACTTCTGGTTGGAAAATAGAGGAGAGAGGTCTGGAAGGTGCAGGAGCTGCAGGAGTTCAGCAAAAATTCTTTGGGTTTGAATAATAAATGACATTAGAACCTTAAAAGCCACGTTGAGTACCTAAATTGAATGCTTTGGCATTGTTAAAATTCTCGAAACTCCTGCAGCTACAAATTGGGCTTTAACATCCCAAGACATCCACAGTCCCATTGGGGTATCCAAAGTCACCCAGCTTTGGCCCCTTTGGGCTTTCTGATCAGCTGTCTCCTTTGTTTCTTTCCTCTGTGGTCTTCTGTACCCTGACTTTGTTGTTGTTGGATTAATCTTTACATCTAAAGTTATCACGAACAAGCCCAAGACCTTTGGAGGATGGACTGTTAAGTGTTTGGCTATACAGGCCCGAAGGGTTTTAAGAGACTCAGGTTTGATACTGTGCTCAGAAACTCAACACTGGATCTTGCTGCTCTTGGAGGAGAAATGACAAATTTCGCTTGTGAAGCTGTTTTACTTCTTGGAAAGAATTCATTACCCCTTGGAGCATGGTCTTGAATCATCCTTTCTCAACCATTTAGTTTTCCTTCCTCTATGGCTCAGAGAGTAATTTCCTGGTAAAGTTTAACAGTTTCAGCAGAGCTTTAGAAATCCTTAACTGTGAATGCTTAATAGACTGGTGATAAGAGACCCCTTTGGGTCCAGTGTTTTGCTCCACCTGAGGCATAGCAAAGACTTGTTTATGGTTGTCTCATTGCTATAGTTCAGGCCTCTAAGCTACCACGGAAAATGGAGTAGGCTTTCTGTGCTACATGTTTCCAAAGGTAGGTCTACTTTAAATGTAACTGGGAGACTGGGCCTGTAGGAAAGTGAGGGAAGACTGTTGTCTGGAGTATAGGCTTGAGTTAAATCTCTGAAAATGTAATGACATCAGAATTTAGGTGATTTAGTTTGTGGGCTCATGAGGGCCATGATGGGCAGGTCTGAAGATTTGAGTGGCTGCGCTCTGTCAGAGTTCAGAGTGAAGGACACATCTGCAACAGGGTGTTTCAGCTTCCTAAACAACTCTGGGTGCTGTGTTTATAAACCAAAGGAATAAGGGTCCTTTACTAACTGCTATATCCCTCAAATCATGGACACAAAAGTCCCTTGCTACTTCAGATTATTCCTCTTTGTGTTTTGTGATGTCAAAATGACAGAGATAAATATAACAAATAAAATGGAAAGTCCTGAAGGAAACCTGATGGCCATAGACTGATCCCAGTCCCTCCTGAGTTCTCAACTGTTTCCATGCTGTTACTCCTGATTTATGACTATACAAATAAAAAGTAGACCAGACCTGCTGCAGGTCTCTTGTCTCTTCCTGCAGAAAATCTCAGCCGTGGAGTTTATTTTAAAAATATACATAGAAATATAGAAATCCCAGAACTTCAGTTTAAGTAACAGGTCATCTGGACCCTTGGATCTGCTGCTAGAGAGAGCAACCTCTGTGTGTGTGGCAGTGTCAAAATTGTTATCTGTTGGAGAGAGAGAGAAATTTGAGGCAGAAAACCTCTGACATCAGGTTCTGCTCATGCAAGCCAATGTTGCTTTTTAAAACACCCAAAGAATTATTTCTATGTGAATTTTTGCAGAACTGAGACCTTGGGATATCAGCCCTCTGGGGCAAGAATTCCATCTTGCTTTGGCTTCTAATTGTTACTAGTTGGTGCCAGTGTAATAAAAGTACTACTGAGATGGGATCCTTTGGGTTCTTTGCCTGACACTTGTAGTTTATTGTCTTTTGGGAAAGATGGGGAGGTCAGATAGACTAATTGCTGTAAGTTCATTACTGTTGCAGTGCATGTGGCAGTAGCTGCAATGCCCACATCAACGAATTCCTGGTGGACAAGCACCCAGGGCACTGGAGTCTAACTTCTGGTCACGGCGAGTTCCCATGTTTCCCTGGGAACTGCATTTTGCATATTGTTTTGTCATAGGTTTAAGATTTCCCCACACAGTTTTATGTATGCCCTTATTTTTATGCATATCCCTTATGGAATTGGTATGATTTCTGGAAAGTTCTGTTGTATTCGGTACCCCATTTGTTAATTCGAATAGAACCTTCCCCTGAGTTTGTCCCATTGGATGTTTTCCCCTGTCACCCCACAATTTACTGAAACCCATTGGTTGTAACCCTTTATTCTGCCCCTTTTCACCCCATATAAAAATCGCCGTATGGCTTTGTTCTTCGCTCTTATGCTTCACCTGTAATAAAGGATTGGAACCACACAGAGAGCCCCTCTCTCGTCCTTTGCCTTTGTCAGCGCTCCTTTTACATCGGTTTGCAGCCTGCTCCTGGCGAGGAGCTGGCATCGGCTGGTATGCTGTAGCTGAGCTCCGTCTGCTGTGCTGCAGCCAGGTCCTGTCCCAGGGACACCTCGGGCAGGGAGGCACTGAGCAGACCCCAGGCAGCCTGTGATCAGCATCACATTACCTTGTTTATCATGACAGAAAGTATATCCCATCAGCAAGGCAAAACTGTTTCTTAAATTTCTTAAAGAAATGTTGGAAGCCACAGTTCCTCCTGTGCAAATGTAAAGTTTAGACAAGTTTCAATGTTGTTGCTATCCACATACTTGGCTTCCTTATGGCTACTCATATTTTCCTTCAATCTGTTGCTGGATTTTTTGTGCACAGGGCATTTTGTAGTTTTCATTGTGTTTTCTTTTATGCATGCCAAGCCAAGAATTTGTGGTTTTGTTAGGTCCTGCAATTGGTATAAAATAAATTAAATTGTCTAAGAAAGCCATTACCACTGGCTTCTTATCAAAGTACAGCAAACATTTTGCACAACATGACACTTTCATTTTACAGCTTCATTTTGATTTACTTCTGTGCTCAGCAGGAAAAGTATCTATTCCCATTTTAACTCAGAATTTAGCACCAAGAATTCTGGGGATATGGTTATGGTGTTCAGGATAAATATGAATCTGTGACTAAGAGTGGAAAGCTCTGGCTATCAAAGAGCTGGCTGAGCCCTGCCTGCTCCTGCATTGAGAATAGCCACACTGTGCAGATACCACAGAATTAGGCTTTGGTTTTTCTTTTTTAAATCAGATCTTTATCTTGGAAGCTACCACTGAAATGTAGGGTTAGTGGTGAGGACTCAGAATTTCTGAGTCCAGGTTGATTTTAGTCAGATAGTTTAGGTGTTAAAAAGAATTAGCACTGAAAATGTAAGTTTTCCTCAGTTTACCTACATGCAGGACATCTAAGACTCCTGCTTTTCTGCATCCCTTTTCAAGTATAAGGGCTGCCTATTTTAATAGTGCATTTGTATTCTACTACTAGACTTGGGAAAGAAGCATGAGAAGATTTCTTCTTAATCAGACGTAAAAACATGGCTTGTGATATTTCTGGAAGGTGCCTTAAAGTCTGAACACTTTACAGTTTCTTTCAGTCACTGCTATTTGCAGCTTCAGAGAACACCCTTAGGAAAAGGCAATTATTAAATTTTTCAGAGTGGTGCCATAAGATCCATGGATCATCCTTCAGGCTAACTTTCCACTGATCTGGGATACACGGTTTGAAATACAGGGTATTGCAAGGTACAGATGGATGAAGTAACTCATAATCTCATGCTCTTCACTAAATTTAGAGAAGAAGAATGTCTCTGCGGTGTGACCCTGGATGGTTGATTTGATTTGTGTTCTCCTTTTCAGTATAGAGTTAATGTGTTCCCTTGGGAAATTTTTTTACAGCAGTCGGGATCACAGTCTTGGCATTCACCAGGATGCTCAGTTTGAGCCTCATATGTTGTGTTTGCAGACTTTAAACTTCTGTTAACATGTACAGAACACAGGATTTGAATTTTCCCTTGTCACCTTCTTGCTTGTGTTGTTTCATCACTTCTGTTANTTTTTTTTTTTTTTTTTGAGCCTGAATCTGCCAGCCAGGACCATCATTCTGAGTCTGGACAAGCAACACCCTGTCAAGCATGATACAACAACAATTCTGCAATGTCCCAGATTGGCCTGTAAAACTGAGTGCTGTGCTCAAACTAAGGAAAAAAAAAGAAGTGAGCTACAAGAAAGAGCCATTATCTGAGACAGATACTGCATCAATCTTTTTTCCTTGCTTTTATGTAGTTTGTCTTGTTTTATCTTCAAGGAAACTAAATCAGATTTTAACAAAAGCAACAACAGCTGCAGATCTTTCCTCTGCTCTGAAAAAAAGGGCACTGGTTACCATAATTAGTGTCATTTAAGAGCTTCCAGGAGTGGTCTTAGATTATAATGCTTCCTTTCAGCCATGGAAAAATGTGAGTTATCTGTGTTTTTAACAAACTCTTTAAGAAATGTTGGTAAAGATTTCTAGTAATGGCTATTGCTTTAAAGTGCATGCACTCAATATACTGGACCATGTGTAATTTTTTAATTCTATAAAGTAACAGGGCCACATCAATATTTTTGAATCCCTGAGAATTTATTGCCCATTTAAAATAGTACAATATTGTTCAAGCTTGGAATACCACATAAGCATCTCATTGGAGGCTGGATCCTATTTTGTACTTGCACTATATCAATGGGGCTATTCATGTCAGTGAAACAAGGAACGTTTGGCCTCTGGTAGTGGAATGAACATCAATTACATATGTGAAACTTGGCTCAGTAGAATTATCTTACTGCTTTATTTATTTTATTATTAAGTCCTCATCATATTTAGTAGCTTGAAGCATTTGAAAAATAAATGGAAATATACTGGCCATAAAGTCTAAATGGGTAAAACTTTAATTATCTGGTGTCATAAAGCCAAGTCTTCAATAACCATGTATGAACACCTTTGATTCATTTCTAACAACTATGAACATTTTCCAATACTAATATATTCTGATTACCTGTCAAGTTTATCAGCATATCCCATGACCTGATGGGTCTTGTGGCTAATCTAAGAGCAATGTTATCATAAATTAATATATTTAAAGAGTCCTTTCTGATTGTCTAGCATGACCTCTTGCGTTTCACAGGCCATAAATCATCAACCACTCCTATCTGTTTCAAGCCCACCTTTCGTGGCAGTCACTAAGCCTCCACTTACTCAGTGTTCTGCTGAGGAACACAGAATGAGTTACCTAAACCTCATGGCTGTGACATAGCTCCATTGCAGTTACTTTCACTTCACACTTGGCTCTGATTTAATCAAGAATTTGATTACACTGGTAACATTTTTTTTCATATTCTCCTCCAGTTCATGAGGTTTCACTCTGCTCGTGAACTGGTGCAAAGCAACTGCTGTCAGTGTTTCACAGAAGTGAATGTTTTTACTTACAGATAGAAAAAAAGAGTAAAATTTAGTTAAGAAAGATTTTTCTGCTGATGGCTTCCTTTTTTTCTCCCCTGCCCCAACTGTGTATAACACAAGCACATAAAATTCAATTTAGAACAAGTGCTAAGTGGAACCTGAGGAAAGGATGTTTAGCTATCATCCTTGAATGTTTATTTGTACTGCTTCTGAAAGAACATCACAGACAAAAAAGCATTTATTTAGAAATGTGAGAGCTCTCACTGAGCATCTGCTCAATCTGCTGCTGTGTCTGTTCACAGGTGAGTGGGTATTTTGCAGTGATGCAGAGCAAGTGCGAGTGAGGGCTGGTTCTGGTTGGGTTTACTCACATAGGCTACTGCCTTAGTGGGGGGCACTGGCATGGCCCACCCCTGGCAAAACAGCCTGGAAAACAGGATGCACTGAGAAGACTCAGTCAACTTGTGATGCCCAGTTTAAAGCAAACAGCAGCTTAAACAGCTGTAGGGGTTTTTGCAGGGGATGGTTAGGAAGAGGAACTGCCATATGCAAGAGTAAGGAACAGCCACTTTGGCTCAGGGATTTATTTCACAATTTCTTACCTGACACTGGAGATTCTGGTTTTACAGGACCTCATACCCAGTGTTAGAGGAAGCCTCAGAAAGCCTACAGGAAGGGTTTCAAATGGCCACAATTGGGGTGAGACCAGATTTTTTTTTACACTCTACTGTTTGTATCTCTTGTTCACAGATGTGGGCTGGCACTCCCTGTGTGATCACAGCCAGCTCTACCTGAGCAAAGGTGTCTGGTGGGGTCATCTCCCCTCCCCTGGAGGCCCAGCAACCTGTGAGCTATATTTATTACCAGAGAGTAATTTTGGCCAGGAAGCTGGATCCAACTAGGCTCTAAGACTCTGAAAACCGTGAGAGTTAAGCAAAGGCAGTGCTTGGCTGAATAGTCATAGATTGGCTGCTGGTTAGTTGCCAGAGGAATTTGTGCGCATGGTACTGCTATATGTGTTTCTGTAGTTCAGGCAAACATCAGCAGAAGGAGGAGGCACAAGGTGTGAAATGGAATCACTCAGACTCCAGAGAAAAGCCCCACTTAGCATTCAGGATGAAATTCTAGGGTAGGCTTGTCACCAGCAGAATGTTATGGGATAACACACAGTATGCTGTCTTTACCACTCAAGTGACAGTTCATGCTGGAGAAAATATGCCAGAGAGCATCTTTTATGTGGTGGAGCTTGCTCCAAAGAAATCTGATCTGGTGCTAGGATGAGCTGTTATGGAAGCCCCCAATGCTTTTCTTGCCCTGCTCTCACTCAAAAGGCAGTTCCAGCTTTGGTGCAGAGGTGGGATCAGCTGGTGCAGCCACATCTACCATGTGCTTTTTTGTTTTTAGGCAGCTGAACAGTGATAGAGGCAGGTGTCTCACTTCTTGCAAGGTGTTTAACACTCGTTGCTCCTGGTGTTCATTCCTTCTTCTAGGCAGATGTCAGGGCTTGCAGTGTGTCTCTGTCTCTGCACTTAGGCCAGGCATCTAGGTTTTTTCCCCAGGAGTTCTAAGGACTTGTTAATCTCTGCATCCCCCATTCACATTTCTCTTTGTGGAAGAATGCAGTTATTCTTCAATTCTTTGTTTTAGTTATTTCCTCTCCTCACAACAAGGATGCCAGGGATATTTGCAAAAGCTACCAAGAAAAAAACAAGCTTCTCCCTTGAAATGCAGGAAGTTACAGCATCAAGCAGGTTAAAAGCTTCTTTCAGGAACAGAGATGCCCATTCTCCAAACTCAGTGAATTTACATGTAACCTTCATCAGACACTGCAGAAGATGTGGCTCTGTCCTGTATTACTCAAACAGCTGATTCTACATGGCAGTGCACATACCTGGCTTAGTTTCCTTCCCTTCCTTCCCAATCAGGAATAAGGATAATTTCTCTGTCAGTAAATTCATCATTTAGATTTTTGGCTAAGTACTGCTCTTCCTGATCTTTATCCACAAAATATTGTTGCTATTTGTCTCCCATCATTATGGGAAAACTGAGAATTGATTTAAGCTTTTGGTTGGTTCACTAATCGGATCAGTTCATGTATTGACTCGGAAGTGCTCAGTCCTTCTAACCATTTATTTAATTCCTTGTGGTCTGAGCAGGAGTAGCCAGTAAGTGTGGGCAGACAGGGTTTTCTGGGGGAGCCCATTATTGCATTAAGAACTGCCTGCTTTTGAGGCAGGGACCATGTTGTCCTCATATTTTTGGCCTTCATGTTGCTTGTAGAATGACACTCCAAGGGGCTACTAATTTCCCTGGAAGAAGCTGTAATGGTGAGAAGGATTTCCTCTGATTTAGTTCACAAAATACTGCATGCTGCTTCTAGGAGGAAAAAAGACACGACTGGCTCCACCTACTCCTTTGGAAATATTCACTCCCTCTTGGTTTCCTTATTCCAGTTTGAGAGGGATGGCAGATGCTAAGTGCAGCTTTGCCTCTTCCTTTGCCTTTGTCATTTCTCATCTGCAGATGCACTGATGGAGCCAGTGTGACTTTTATGGGGCAGAGGAAGGAGAGATCTGCAGAGCCTTCATAGTTAAATAGCACACCATGAAAGACAGTGTTGTTCTGCAATTTGCCCTAGAGTCTGGAAGAATGTTTTTCACTGTTAGTAATATACTTGGGCTCAGACTTGCTTTTAGCAGCTGAGCTTAACAATGTGGGATATTTGTTTTATTATCTGAGTGAGTTTTCACCTCTGAGGTCTCACAAGACTCTCAACACAGTCAGATGCTACTGTTATACAGTAGAGTACTGAGCACTGTAAATGAAGCAGAAGAATGTTGCATTGTCAGTCAGAGCTCTATCTAATGTAATTGTAAATATTTGAACACATGTTCTTTTAAGTTACCTCTGTGTTGCTTCATTTGTTGACAACTGAACTGCACAGTAAACAAGTTTTTTGAGCAACAAGTTTACATTAAAAAAACCAACACGTCTTCAGGCCAAGTATGGGTAGAACACAGCAAGAACAGTAGCACTGCGAGTAAGTTTTGGTTTCTTCTGAAGCAGTTGGTCTTCTCATATCAAAGGAGGTGTTTTATCATGCCTATGAGACCTGCATGCAGAGAGACCTCAAATGCAGTCTTGTTTTCTGCAGCCTCGGAGATCTTCTTCTCCGAACTCCTTGGATGGCTCTGCATAGTTTGAGGGATTTATGGACATACTGTAAAAGACAGGCTGAGAGCTTCATAACTTCCTCCCCACCTCTGTGAGATTTGCGTCTTGATATGGCAGACCAAGGAAGTGGAGTTTGCTTTGTGCTTTTGTTCTACCCTCCTGTCTCCATGGCTTGCATGCTGGTTTTTAGAGGAATGGAATACTTCCAGTCCTTCACAAGTGTATTCTTACAAGCTTTCCCTATATATAAGGTAACTACAATTGCATATCCCTCAGAGGTAGGTCCCTGGAAACAGGAGAAGCTGAGATGTCCCCTTGAAGAGGCAGAAGAGGAGATCATGACTGAGCCTGGGGTTCCATTCTCCCTTGTGTCCACATGATGTGACTGATTTAAGAGGTGCAGTTACTGCAGCTACAGGGAGGAGAATGGAGACCAAGGTTGGTCTTGGGGCTTGGATGGGATCATAACTGTTTTTTTGAACCTCCACACTGACATACTCATTACTGGTCTGGGTGGGTTGGTTGTTTTCTCATTTGGTCTATTGGTTCTTTGGTGTTGTTTGTTTGTTTGTTTTCCCCACAATCCCACTGAACTAGCATTTCAGTTATCTTGATATTTCCTACAACTAAATTAATCTGTAAGTGTGTCTTTCCCAGAACAGACTATGCCCCTGTAGGTCTGGAGCCTTCAGCCTCTCTGTAACATCCTCTATTACATGACTGTATTGCACTACATTTTTTTCTCTTATTCTATCTGAAAGCATAGTTCATACTAGATCTCTGTATGCAGAACATGATTTACTTGAGCGCACTGGTGCTTTAATCCTGATAATCAATTCTATTCCTTCAAATACAATGCCATGCCAAGACAATTTGTGATTTCTACATCCTGGAAGGTAATTTCACCTTTTATGCTTTGAAGGAGACTCTGAAGAAAAGAGAAGGATAAACAAAAAGGTTTGTTTTCACTCTCTTGCTTTCATCTGTTCTTTTAACTGGAGTGGCATCAGATGTCAGGAATGCTGGGAAGGCAGAAAATTTTGCTGCTACAGAGTGATTTGGCTATATGGCTCTTCCTTGTCTCCTAAGTCCAATGTTTTAGAAAACTCAAGAAACATCTAGTGAAAGTGACAGTGTTGATCTTCGGGATAGTAAAGCTCTGCTCTGGACTATTTTGCATGTTGATTAATGTTTTGGCCTTTTTTTTATGTCTGTTTTTAAATCTTTCCATTGCAAACCATTGATAATAAGGATTACTAACAGAAATACTTCCTAGACTTCAATCCTCAGAAGGAAGGACTGTTCCGAAGTAATACTGGCTTGTAAGTCAGGATTTGTGAGGTATCACCATTGGTAATATCCTACAAGTACTTGCATGATGGGACAGGTGCAAGTAAACTGACCTAGTTAGCTAAGAAACAGATTTGTTTGTAATTAATTGTAGCAGTAAGCAGATGTCCATTGGAAAAGGAGGCAGTGGGAAGGTGGTTCTGTGTAACACTGGAAATGTGCTTGGCTAATTGTGCAGCCACCTGTGGTTGTGCAGATGGCAATATCTTTGCCACAGCTGTAATGTTCACCAAAGCCCTGCTTTCTCTGGCAGAAGCAGCTGCAGCCTTTAGAGAGAGGAGAAAGGGAACAGCTCAAGCTGGTCTCACTTCTGGATTCCAAATTACCAGTTGCTGTCCTCATAAACTATGTCTAATGTTTCACACTGTGCTTCAAGGCTTGCAGTGTTTCTGTAGGTGTAACAGGCAAGAGCAAAGGAACAGCTGAAATATTTAAACCAGAAGTTGCTGAACTCTAATGAAAAGAACTGAGGCAGGACTGTGTAGTGTAGTCAGCACCTGCTGTGACATGGAATGTTTTGAGTTCTTTATTTCTTCTCCTATCTTATATACTTAAGCGAATGTGGAGGTTTATCAGATTTAATTACAGAGGTAAGAAAATATGTATGCTTTTAGTTTGAAGATTCCCTGTTTTATACTTCTGAAACCTTTGTAGTTTTTGTCTTCTGTCAAAAGGCAGTGGCATCTCTAGCCATGTGATCACTGGAGTTGACTGCTTCTGAACATGTAAGTATTTTGGATTACTTGATTTGATCAAGAAATGTGATTTTTGTTTCTCTTGAATTCAGTACTGGAGTTTTTATTTTCAAGGGTAATTAGGCCCTTGACTGATTTATACTTAAAATGTGAATCCCCTCCAAGTCCCATATTCTTGTCTCCTTGGCTTTCTTCTCTGCTCAAAGACTTCAGCTGGAATTCCATGCTTACTCTTTGTTTTGCAGGAAAACACAAGTGATCAGGGCTGTGCCACACAATATATTCTCCTTTCTTATAATGATGGGTAATTTTGAAATGCTGGATTTTGAGGAAATACTCTTGGATACTGGGAATAGGAATTACAGGACAATGCTTGGAAGGATGGGATGTGCAGTAGGTCCTTCCCTCTTTTATGCATGAGAAATATTTGGCTGGTGTAAAAGTGTGGTCAGAGTTTCTCCTCTTGGCTGCCTGCATAAGAAGCTCTTCTAGAGAGTGGCCATCGTGTGCATGTTGTTCTTGAGACCTTATAATAATAAAATGGCAGAAAAAGGGCCATTAGGATATTGCGAGTTAGAGCACATGCTGTATGTGGACAAGCTGAGGGAGTTGGTCTTGTTCACCTTGAGGAAGCGAAGGCTTTGAGGGACCTGGTACCTACGGGGAGGTTATTGAGAAGATGGATCCAGGCTCTTCATGGTGATGCATGGTGTGAAAATGAGAGGCAAGAGGTGTAAATTGGAACAGAAGAGTTTCATGCTGTTTATAAGGGAGAAACTTTTTCCCCATGAGGGCAGTCAAGCAGTGAAACAGGTTATCCAAAGATATTCTACAGCTCCTCTTGTGGGTTTTCAAGACCCAACTGGATACAAACCTTGTCTGATATTAAAGCTAAGCTTGATTTGAGCTAAAAGGTGGAGCCCCTAAGGTCCCTTCCAGCTTTACCTATCTTACGATAATGTGATTCTATGTATTTTTGCCTGCCACAATTTTTCCATGAAGTATGAACTTTGAGGCAGAACCCTTTTTGGGTCATAGCACCAGCATGAGGGAAATGGGAAGTCATGGAAGAGCCACTGTGACTTCCTGTTTTTCATCAGTGGTTTACACAGCCTGGAGAACGCAGGCTTTTGATGGATCCCCAGCCACAGCACAAATTACATAGATATCACTAACTGAGGATTCATGAGAACACAGGACAGGAAGGAAGTGCAGGAGCCTCTAACCATTGGCCTCTGTTATTGCATGCAGCCATGACATAGCTACACTTTTGACCTGGTTTGAGACAAATAGGAGGAAAAATGTCCTCTGACAGAAAGCAGGTTTCAGCTGCCCCCGCCCCCAACCAGATTTTGGGAAAAAATTCCTTGTAGGAAAAAGTGACAAAGCCCCCTATTTATTCAACAAACACAGTGCACAGGCATGGGAAAAAATAATGCTAAATAATAAACCCCTCTCGCTGTGGAGAGAACCTGGTAAATTTCAGAGTCCTTTCTGTGGGTGTGGTCTCTCTCCTCTCCGGAGCTGGGGTTCGGTGTGGGCCCCTCTGGGCCTCCCAGATGATGTTCTGGTGTTGATGAACAGTCCAGAAGAGAAGAAGAAGAAATCAAAGTTCCAGGGAACAGAAAGTTTGCCTCAGCTCGCAGGCTGTCTCTCTCTTCAGAAAAGGAACTGTGGGCAGGCTAAAAGCAGGAAGGGTGCTTCCTCCCTCTTGCTGCCACAGCAGAATGAAGGGGAGTGGAGTGTCTTTGAAGCACAAACCACTTTGAAGCACAAAATTCACCTGGCTGCTGCTCTCCACTCTCCTAAATCCAGCTTAAAGCTACAGAAAAGGCACAGGACTTGTGTCTGGGCATAGAGCAGGTCATAGGGGATACACATTGTAAAGTCACTCCAAGACACCTTTTGAGAAAAAAATATCTTCTTAATTTTGTAGCGGGTTCAGTTCGAAACCAGGCAGAAACACCAATTAAGTGTAGTGGTTTTGTTTGCATTTCTTACCTTCTGTGAGATAAAAATTAGGAGGACTGCAAAGCAGGCTCTAAACTTTAAAGAATATAAAGAAGTTTATTAACAGAACTAAAAGAAAAAGCAATAATAAGGGTCAGAATAATCCTTCAAAACAATTCTCCTCCCCCCCACCTCCTCCCTCTTCCCACTTACAATATAAAGACACAAACTTGGGATTATTTCAGTCAGTTTACTACCTCTGTAATAGTCTTTCATCAGTTCACTTAGGGAGAGAAGCCTCCTTTGCCCACGCTATGGGGCTTTGCCACGAGAAACTGTCTTCTCATGGCTTCAGTGTCACAGCAAAACAGCCACCCAGGGTAGTTTTCTGTTGGCCGTGTGTGAGTCTCTTCCCTCCACTTACAGCTTTCCCCACAACTGTTTTTCGAGGGTTCATTCTTAGCTAATGGGGTACTATTTTAAGGATGAGCTGTTCAAGAGCAAAGGTTCTCTTCATCTACTCTGGAATCATCTTCATCTCTAGGAACAGAGGTCTTCTTCCCTGGGAGCAAGGGTCTTCACTTCATCACTATCTCTCTCTGTTCAGACTTCCACTGAATCACAGCTACTTCAACATTTACATATTTCAACACAGGCATCTTTGCTCGTGGCAGTTTGAATGCTCTACCCCCCGCTTATCACGAAATTATAAGGGAATCTCTGATGTATCATAGTCCATCACCAGAGCCGTACAAAAGAATTTCAGCCTAAAACCATCTCCTCTATCTCCTCTCTCTGG